>PVIR01024009.1:0-26202 GCA_004026965.1 Petromus typicus
GCGGGAAATAGAAGAAGGGGCTGTAGGTGGACAGAGAGGAGCAGGGCCGGGTGGCCTCTGCAGGCTGCTAGTGCGTCTTTGTACCTGCACAAAGGCTCCCAGGATTTTCCGGGCCTCCTGGTAGAGCTTTTCTCCATCCCAGTGAGGGTTGAGTGTCTTCAGTTCTCGGGCCAGCCGGTTATGCTCACGGAGAAGGAGTGTGTGGGAAGTGGCCAACAGGATCTGCTCAGAGGCCCGGGAGTCTCCTGCAAGGCCAGAAGGCGGGAGGGTGGGTTCTACCCGGGTGGCTCCAGGACCCAGGGCCCTACACAGAGAGACGGCAGCGTCCAGAGGAGGAGAAGTCAGGAGGAGTGGGATGGAGCTGGCAGGTGTAGATTTGCTTCTCAATTCTGTGTACATACATTTTAGCTGTGTGACCTTCGGAGAGTAACTTACCATTTTCTGAGCCTCGGCCTCCTTACCTGGGAGGACGGTGACTACATTCCCAGCTGTGAGGGGCACAGGAGGCGGACTGAGAGAGAACATTCTGCCCTTGTAACCCAAGCGCCTCGTGAACGAGAGGCACCTTCACTTTGTGGGACACCTTTGAAGCCTTTAGGAATGAATTTCTCTGGGTAGTAAAGGGAGAAGAATCTGAAGATAAGGTCTTGGGGGGGAAGAATGGAGGAGCAAGGGTGGTGAGCAGTTAAGTGGTATAGACAGGAGAGTTCCCAAGGGCACATTTCCCTTTGTCCTTTAAGCTTTAATAAGGCATGTTAAACCCACAGAGGCTTGGTAATATGGAGACATAATTTTTTTTTTTTTTTTGACAAGGTCTCGCTTTGTAGATCAGGCTGGCAGTGAGCTCAGCCTCAGACTCACATCATAGCAATCCTCCTGCCTCTGCCTCCCGAGTGCTGGGATTACAGGCGTGAGCCACCACGCCCGGCACTGTGGGATGTGGTACTGGTTGCTGCTGGGGGTGAGTCTCCACACCCAGTACTGTATGTGGTTACCAGGGATCGAACCCGGGTCCTTGCACTTGCAAGACAGGTGCCGGAACCACTGAGCCAAATCCCCGGCCCCCTGGAGACATAAAATTTAAGAGACCTACCAGACAGCGTGGCCTATGGAATGGCCATGGGATGGAGGGGACCGGAGGGGCACATGGTTGTACGGCACGTGCCCACGTTACCAAAAAAAGTCTCAATATCTGTATCCATTCCTCTTAATCTAACCGGTGGTCCAACTCATGGCTCACAGGCCACTTGACTTCTTTCTCTATAATAAAAATATCTTAAAAAGGAAATTGCAGGGGGCCGGGGATTTAGCTCAGTGGTTCCAGCGCTTGTCTTGCAGGCGCAAGGGCCCGGGTTCGATCCCGGTTAACCACATACCATACTGGATGTGGAGACTCATGCCCAGTAGCAACCAGTACCCCATACCACAGTGCCGGGCGTGGTGGCTCACGCCTGTAATCCCAGCACTCGGGAGGCAGAGGCAGGAGGATTGCTGTGATGTGAGTTTGAGGCTGAGCTCAGGGCCAGCCTGAACCACAAAGCGAGACCCTGTCTCAAAAAAAAAAAAAAAAAAAAAGGAAATTGCATTGCTTGTGTATATTAAACTACATTAGATATTTTACATGTGGCCCAAGACAATTCATTTTTATTCAGTGGTTCAAGCAGCCTGATTGTGTCCAACTTGTGGGCCGCGGGTTGGACACTCCTGTTTGAATACCTCATGCCATGGGGGACAGTTAAGTGAAGACAGCTGGTTACAAAGCCTTGTTTGGAGTGTGATGTGAAGTTCTACCTGTGATAGAAGAAATCCTGGAAAGATGGGCAGCATGGTGTTAACAATGATTCTTGGTTGTGTGGTGGGTTTACATGGATTTTCTTTGTGCTTTGAAGAACTTCCTTATTTTTTTTTATATTTGCAGTGCACATATGTTTTTGGTTTTTGGGGTTTTTTTTTAGGTTTTTTGAGACAGGGTCTCGCCTTGTAGTTCAAGCTGGCCCTGAGCTCAGCCTCAAACTCACATCACAGCAGTCCTCCTGCCTCTGCTTCCCGAGTGCTGGGATTACAGGCGTGAGCCACAATGCCCGGCACTGTGGTATGTGGTACTGGTTGCTGCTGGGCGTGAGTCTCCACACCCAGTATGGTATGTGGTTACCGGGGAACTGAACCTGGGCCCTTGCGCTTGCAAGACAAGCGCCGGAACCAATGAGCTAACTCCCCAGCCCATGTTTTGGGTTTTTGGTTTATTTTTTCATTTGGGTCCTTCTGGCAGTCCTGGACTTGTGCCATGGACAGTGATGGTTTGGTTCATTTTGACATAAAAATGAAGAGACAAGGGCAGAGGAAGAGCCTCCCTGGGTAGTGCCCCTGTTTTCTCCCGGGCCTACACTCACCAGCCAGGAAGCAGGGCACACCGGCAGTCGCGTTGATGACCTCACAGGGGCTTGGCCGCGTGGGGACAAAGGGCAGGTAGGGCAGCCCGTCATCTGAGACCTCCTGGTTGACGGCCATGAGACCCAAGGGGCTACTGAGGTTGCGCAGGCGGTTGGCCAGGCTTGGCTCAGGGCCGTACACCAGGCTGGCATCCAGGAAGGAAGTCAGAGCATTGATTTGCTCTCGGGCCACAGACTGGTAGGGTGGCGTGGGACAGACGAACCCGGCTCGGAAGAAGGGCATGCACTTCCCTTGAGTCTTCACCTTGGGGTCATTGGGTGGAAACTGCAGAGAGATTGGGATGGGAGGCTAGGCAGAGGCGGTCCATCTGGGCCCCACATCCTCTCTCCAGGGCTAATCTGGTTGTAAAGATGCTGATGGTGCCTCTCTGGGAGCCTTGTACCGGACACGAATGCCACATGCCTCCTGCTGACATCACACATCTTGGGCCCATGACTCCGAGATGTTCACTGCGTGCTGCTGTGTAAAAGGCGGGACACCCATTCATGCTCAGGGAAGGCTCTAAGTTTTGGTAGGGATGGCATCCTGAGATCCCCGGACAGGGAAGTAGCACATAATATAAGAAAGAGTAGTTGGTGACCGCTCCTAACAACAGTGCCCCTTTGTTTACTTTGGTCCTCCTGTGTGCCAGGCACTATGCAGCCTTTATCTCACTTTGGTGCTCCCCAAACCCTCTCTGGTAGACAATTCAGTTCTGTTTTTCCTGTGAGAGAACAGGGTACAGAAAGGTTAAGAAATTTGCCTAATGTGGGAGAGAAAGATGTGAGATTCAGATCCATAGCTCATACTCTATCCCACAACACGTAGCTTTGATTTGTTGTCTGGGCGAATAAATGACTAGCTGCAAACATCCAGGAGTAAGGAGAAAAGGCACGGCATCGCGTCTTCCTCCACTCTGGCCGGATGTTCCCACAAGGCCCTGCGCACAGATGCCATCGAGAGCTTTCGCTTCCTGTGGGACAGGATGTCATCCTTCGGGATGATGGCGAACAGCATTCCACAGACTTTCAGTACAGCTTGAACCTCGCTGGGATCTTGGTAAAGTGTGAAACTTTATTTTCTAATGTCTGGAGGGTGACATGAGAGTTTTCCTTTCTGGTTTTTTTTTTTTTTTTTTTGGGTTTTTGGAGACAGGGTCTCACTTTGTGGTTCAGGCTGGCCCTGAGCTCACCCTCAAACTCACATCACAGCAATCCTCCTGCCTCTGCCTCCCGAGTGCTGGGATTACAGGCGTGAGCCACCACGCCCGGCACTGTGGTATGTGGTACTGGTTGCTGCTGGAGTGAGTCTCCACGCCCAGTATTGTTATGTGGTTACCGGGGAATCGAACCCGGGTCCTTGCGCTTGCAAGACAGGCGCCGGAACCACTGAGCTAACTCCCCGGCCCCGTGTTTTCCTTTCTGTTAACCACAGATGACCCCAATGCTGCTTGGTGGGGTGCACACCCCCTGCTCCCACAGAGCTCCCCACTTTTCCTATTAGTAATTCACTCATCCATTTCCTACACTGGCCTTTGTCCTGGAGAGCAGAACTGACATCTTGTTCACTTCTGAATCTCAGTGCTTGGTGCACTGTCGGGTACAGCATAGATGGTTAATGTCTCATCACTAAGTAGATGAATAGCTGAGTGAATGGATATGTGAGGCTTGGAAAACTATCAAATGCAATCCAAGTGTACTAAGAGACTCTAGCCTTTGGGTTAGAGTGGTCTGCTCTATCAGGATGGGTCAGGGACACCCCGCGGCAGGGACCTACCATGATGGGAAAGCAGTTGTCTCCTTGGATACAGTGTTCATCGCACTGGACTTTGGTGAAGTCGCTACTCCCCGCTTCAGTCTCAGGGGCAAAGTCCAGGTCGTGGTCCACGATTTGACCCCACTGCATGAAGAGCAGGGACCTGTTTTGATCGAGAACACCCTCCTCATTTAGATAGCTGATGATCTTATTGGATACTTCCCGGGCCTAGAGAGAGAGGAGGAGAGGGCAGATCTGAGGATTCAACTGCGGTTACCAAGAATCTGTGCAACATACACATCTGTCCCCCGGAAGAGACCGGGAAGCAAATGGCCTTAGGTCTCTTTGCAGATGAGAGGACTGAATACTGTGAAGGCAGCGTGCCTCCATCTTGCAGTGACAAAGAGGCAAGGAGGGGACTTAACCTAGGTATGTATGACTTGGGGGCTTGCCAAGCAAGCGTCCTCTGCGCTGTGGAGCCGGAAAACAGGCAGTCCCTGCAGTACGTGGTGCCAGGTGTCTGGGCATAGGAGAGGGGAACACTGGGGAGAGGCTGCCAACTCAGACGAGGCCAGCAGATAGGATCTCCGCGCAAACGACAGTTGATGCACCCCAGGGGCGGGGGCAGGGTAAGCGTGAGCAGGATGGGGTAGGGAGGCCATCTGTCCCGGAGACCCCAGGGTATCTGTCCTGCAGTATGTAGAACGTGATCCGCACGTGTCTGTGCTCTGCTGCCCTCTAGTGGCAATTCGGGGAACACCTCCAGGGAGCAAGTCCAAATCTGCATCTCCTGGGGGCTCGGTGGTGCGGGCCTCTGACCCCCCCACCCTTTTCTTCCTCCCTCCCACCCTTCACTCCATCCTGGAGGACACGCCCCGCCCTCCCTCACCGGCGGGACCCGGAAGCCGTTCCGTGTCTTCCCCGGAGTCCATCCGAAGGGGAGGGACAGCCCGTCCTCGTACTCGGCCGGCAGCCAGCGAGCCAGCGCCCTGTTTGCTGCGCCCAGCGCCGGGTTCTTCCTGAAATCCAGCGAGATTGAGCTCAGTCTCCGCGGGGGCTCCGAGATCCGAGGGGAAGGGGACGCGCAGGAGAGGCCTCTTATGTGAGGGGTTCTAGACTCCCCAACTGCGCCCAGGCAGTGTAGTCTTTAGAGGGTGTCAAGCTCTGTCCCCCCAAGTTACCTGTTGTTACAGTCTCCCGTAATGGTGCGGTAAGGGCTGTTCATGTCACAGCTCGCCACAGGGGCAGGGGCATCGCAGCCCACCTCGGCAGAGAGCGAAGTCAAGTCCAGGCTGGAGTCTGAAACAGAAGGGACCCCAAAGAGACCGAGTGCTCTGAGTCACGGGCGAAAGGCAGGAAATCAAACCAAGGCTGTCATCACTGTGTTACCCAGAACTCGATAGACATCTCCTCTCTTGCAACATAATCCCAGCAAATCCACCGACATAGCCGACTGACACGCACCCTCCACTAACAGCCGGGTGACTGGGTGGTTTGGAACCGGGAGGCCATGTTTATTGACTTTAACACTTCCTCGGGGCAGAGGCTTCACGATACAAAGAGCACCATGTCCTCTTACGAGAAGCTGGTAGTGAGATCTTGCTAAATCTGAGTTTCTTTGTGTGCAAAAGGGGCCGTGAGCCAGGTGTGGTGGCTCACGCCTGTAATCCCAGCACTCCTGAGGCAGAGGCAGGCGGATTGCTGTGAGTTCAAGGCCGAGCTCAGGGCCAGCCTGAACTACAAAGCAAGACCCTGTCTCAAAAAAAAAAAAAAGGGGCCGTGACCTGGCTGTCCCCTCAGCTCCTCCTTGCTCTGCTTGTCACTGGACGAGTCTGAGAAGGCAGACACGAGAGTGACTTTCCTTGGGGACAGGAAGTGCGGATTGCGGTGGCCTCTGCTCTTTTCTGTGGGCAGAGGTGCCCTTCCTGCCATCAGAGGCTAGTGAGATTTCTGTACCTGTGACATTGGTCAAAGGCATCTGCGGCCTCAGTTTCTTCAAGGACTCCTCCCACACCTGGCCCAGGCGGATGGCTGTACGCGAGCGGCCCTTGGCGTGCTTGAGGAACTCTGACAGCTGTCTCGTGGTGGGAGTTTTTGAGGTCAAGGCGGTCTTCAGCCTGCACGGGGCAAGGGGACCATGACTGTGCTGAAGGGGGTAGGGGTGCTCTGCGGGAAGGAGCCATGGAGTTTGGGTGTCCTTTCTTCAGTGTTTTCCTAAGGCCTCGGAAAATGTCCTCCGGCAGGAGGAAAGGGCTGGTTTGGAGGACGGGCAGCCAGGTGGAGAAGAGCATTTGGAACCCAAAATAAACAGAACCGACACTATCCTGACGCACCTGACATGTAAGTGGCACGTTACATGACTTGTAGGCCGAGAATTCTAGGAGTAGGATTCTTACAGGCCTCCAGTTTTGTGCGTGAAAACATCTCCTCATTGACCTGACCGCAGAGACGGCATGGAGCTGGGGGCTTAAAGAATCTGCCCTATCACCAAGGATCTTGTACCACCCCTTATCTCCCCCTAATGTCCATGTATAAAACAAGAAACCAAGAAATTCCTGTACTACCAAGTTTGTGACAACAGAAATGACTGAAGACAAGGTGCTGCCAGTGAAGTCCCTCCATGAGAAACTTCTATTCCTCAGTGTGCCTCAGCTTTCTCGTGTTCGAGAAGATATAAGAGGTGATCTCTGTGTCTTTGAGGCTGAAATATTGAAAATCGCTCAGGTTCTTAAAAAAGACAACCTGAGGGCCAGGTATTTAGCTCAGTGGTTCCCGCTCCTGCCTTGCAAGTGCAAGGACCCGGTTTCCATCCCTGATAACTACCTACAACAATGCCAGGTGTGGTGATTCATGCCCACCAGCACTCAGAGCCACATACCACAGGGCTCGGTGTGGTGGCTCATGCTTGTATCCCAACACTTGGAGGCAGAGGCAGGAGGATTGCTGTGATGTGAGTTTGAGGCTGAGCTCAGGGCCATCCTGAACTACAAAAGTGAGACCCTGTCTCAAAAAAAAAAAAGACAACCTGATTTTTGGACACAATTCACTGGCTACAGTTCCTGGTCTGTTAACTACATGTCTGTTTGTTATTTAGAGTGTTAGGTACAGTTTCTCAGAGGAACTGCCTGAGTAAGAGGGCAGGTGTGCGGGGACCATGGTGACTGGCCTTGTATGTCCAGGGCTATCCTAACCTCCCTATGGCCTCCATAAACCCAAGAGATGGCCATGGTGTTGTTTTGGTACTGTTGCCCAGTAACCCAGAAGAGCTGGGCGGGCATGACGAAGGACATAGTCAGAGCTGAGAGAATTTTCCCGGGCATGGGGTTGGTAGCTGCTGTCCCAGAGGCTGCAACAGTGCCCAAAAAGAGAAGCGTAAGACACCGACTTGTCCAGGGGGGCTGGACCTGCCCTTTCTTATTCCCTCTTCCAGCTCAGCCCCAAGGAGGACGGCGGGGGGTGTCTGGGAAAGAGGAAAAAGACCGCTCACAGGGCTCCCTGACGTCACCGTAGGCCCCACGCAATTCTGAGCCCGAGGAAGTGAGCAGCCTTAGCCTTTGTTTTCTTATGGTGCATCTTTAATTTCTGAATTGATACCATTTGGGGGACTAGAAGTGGCAGGGCCACCAAAGGAGTTATGGGCCCGTTTTGAGAAGACATTCCAGCACAGGGAGGAGGGAAGCCGTAGGTCTAGTGTTACCGGCAGAGTAAGAGGAAAGAGTAAGGGCATTTTCTGTTCATGCCGTGGTTCCTTTAGCACTAACCCAACCCTAACTCCCCATGGGGACCACGGGCTTCCTGAGGGCAGGACCTGTCTGCATTGCTCACTTCTTGAGTCCTGGCCTCTTGGGGGTGGAAGATGCTGACTCTGCTGGCATGGTGGTGACTGCTGGTTGCTCTGGATTCTTGAAAGGTTGGCATGCTCCTCCCCCCCTCACTGTCGTGGGTGGCACTCAAGGGTCAACCTGCCCTGCTTTGTCACCTGTATGGGGTCGAAGACCGTGTTCTACTTCTGGGGACCCAGCCAGACAGTATTAGTTGAATGCACAAAGAACTATCTGAGATTGGCAAATGTGGCCCAAGAAACCAAGGAACCACAGGCAAGAAAGACCTTACAAGAATACATTAGTTGTCTCAGAAAAGTTCCTTGGAGGCTGGGGCCTTTAGAAGTCGGGAGCTATTAGTGTGGCTTTCCACGCACCCGGGGCCTGAGGGTGGGTGGAAGGGCAAGTTTTATAATTGCTTTGGCTCATTAGCGTGTCATATGCTTGTCTTGAAGAGGAAATCTGCGAAGGGAAGTACACATATAGTTGTGTGTGTGTCTGTGTGTGTGTGTGTGTGTGTGTGTCCCCTACCTGGTTCGGGAATCCAGGAAGGCCTTGTTGACCTGGTCCTTGACTTCATTCACAGTTGCAGAGATGGCTGAAGCTTGGGTGGTCCGTGCTTGGGGGAGCAGGGCAGGAAATAGAAACTAGTCATCAGACTCCACTCTCTAGAGATGCTCCTAGCTTTTTCTCAGCCAGTATCCTCACTTCTCAAAATCTGAGCAGGCGAAGCACAAGACTGGCCGGAGGAGTTTCCCAAGGGTCTTTCATTAAAGAGAAGAGCGCAGGAGGGGAAGAGTGTCCTGATCTTTAACAAGATATCACAACTGCCCTTTGGGATTCCACTAAAACACCCCATGCTGAGACTCAGGTACCCAGCACGACCGCTCAGGCCAGCGTGGGACACCAGATTCGAGATGTTCAGGCTTCTGGTGAGATGCTTCCTCTATGGATCCTTAAGCAAATCATCAAAGCGCTTAGTGATTCCCAGGACCCTGAAGTCGGGAAGGGGGTGGCATAAAGGCAGAGGCGGGACTCCTTGTTTTCACTAGTGTTGGGGTCTGGAGGGGGAGGGGCAGACCCTGGACTCTCAAGAAAGTAGTGGGTTGAATAATGTCTGCCCCAAACTGGTGTCCACTCGGAACCTTAGAATGTGACCTTATTTGCAGATAGTCTCTGCAGAGGTAGTTAATTCAGAGGAGGCGATACAGAATGGAGTGGACCTGGGTCCCATGCCCTGGGGGACACAGGGAAAGGCCCAGGGAAGGCCAAGGTGGAGATTGGAGGATGCAGCTCTGAGCAGAGAGTACCCAGGGTGCTGTGAGCAGTTGGAAGCTGGAAGGGCCAAGAAAGGCTCCTCCTCCGTTAGGGACTTCAGAGAGAGAGCCCAGCACTGCTATCACCTAGATTTTGAACCTCTCCTTCCCGGAGTGTGAGAGAAGACATTTCTTCAATCTCTAACCCTTAGTTTGTGGTGCTTTGTTACAGCAGCCCCAGGAAATGCAAACAGTAGGACACTTACCGCTTGAGACCGGTGCTACAGCCTGGAGCCAGATCAGCACAGCCAGGAGGGCCGGGGGCCCGAGAAGGAGCCTCATCTCCGAAACAGGACCAGGGCCAAGCTGTGAATCCTGCTGGAGCTCCACTGGGAGGGACTGACTCACAGAAAGCGGAGAAATCCCAGGGAACACCGCGGGTCCTAACAGAGAAGGGCAAACACTACCTCACAAGCCCCAGTGTAGGCACAGGCGCACACTAGGTCCTGGGAGAAACACAGAGACAAGGCTAAGAGGGAAAGAGCTCTGACTTCCGGGTTCGGGCCCCTGAGCTGTAGCTCTGAAGTTGCTCTAACCAGGTCTGTGACCTTGGGCAGGTTACTTAACACCTCTAGGCCCTTGGCCTGCCATTCATCCAGGATGTTCCATTCTGCCCTGGCAGTCCGTGATCCCGAAATCCTGTGCTTGTTTTGCCATAGGTGTGAGAAATACAGGCACCAAGTCTTTGCATTCTCTTCCTTCCTTTCCCCAGGATATTTTGCTTCCTGCCAGTCAGTCTCCTCTGGAACACCACAGAGGAGTGTGCCAGGGACAGACACCCATCCCTGTCCTCAGAAACCCCAGTGGCTCCGCCTCCCTCAAGGAGCAGTTTTGATGGGACCATGTGATGGAGCTGTGACGGAGCTCGGAGGCCCTGTGAGCGAGGGTTCTGTTGCAGGCTGTCTGGAGCCAGTCCAGCTCCTCGCTTAATCCTTTCGTCATGGCCTTTAACCTAAATCACTCAGCTGCTTGTCTTCTTCCTCATTTTCTTTTCCTTCTTCTGAGGCGCTGCGGCTTGAGCACGTGGCCTCCCATAAGCCAGGTAAGCAGTCTCACACTGAGCTCCTCCTGCAGCCAGGGCAGGAGTCTGTCTTCCTATGAGGGGCTCCCCTGGGTTCAATGGAACAGACCCAAACTATCTTTGGAGGAGATCCTGGCTCCGGCCCAGGGAGGGCCAGGATGGCAGTGAGTATTCACACAAGCTCTAGGTAGGCTCCTCACCTTCCCCACGAGAGTGTGGCTTCTCCCCTCAGCGAGGCGTTGCCCAGAAGCTTGAAAGGAGAAGAACCCCAGCTGCTCCTCCGTTTCTCCCTGAGGCTCCCTGAGAGAAATCACAGCTCTGGAGCTGTATGGGAGGCGTGACCCAGCCTGCCACCCAGACACTCTCCGCTGACCTCCCTGGGGACCAGCTTAGGCCAGAAGAGGAGAGCCGGCCCCGGACCAGATCATTTCGCCCTTTTCACACAACCCAAACTTCCCCTTTGCTTTTTAATGTGCCCCTCTTAATACATGTTGTCTTTTTGAAAGCTAACTTTAGACCAGAGGCACAGCAGGGGTGAAATACCTCCCTTGCTAAGGCTTCTTTCCCAAGACACATTCTCCAACATGGACTCTTCTGCAGGCTCTTGTCTTTACCCCCGTGTGGCCCCAAGTAGGAAAACGTTCTGTGACTTTCTCTCCCTCTGTCACCCTTTCTTCCTGACTGCAGGAGAACCTTGCAGGACCTATTAAGAAATCTGCCCTTTCAGGTGCATGAAGATGATGGTCAGCTTAAACACAAGCATCACAGGTCCAGGGATTTAGCTCAGTGGTTCTGGCGGCTGCTTGGCAAGCAGAAGGTCCCAAGTTTGATCCCTGGTAACCACAATGCCAGGCGTGGTAGCTCATGCCTGTAATCCCAGCACTTGGGAGGCAAAGGCAGGAGGCTGTGAGTTTGAGGCTTGCTTGGGTTACATAGTGAGTTTGGGGCCAGTATGAACTACCAAGCAAAACTCTGTCTCAGAAAAATAAAAAAGCAAATGTCACATAATTGTGGTATAAAAATGTAGCACAAAATTTCCCCAAATTAACTATTTTATTTGCACCACACAGTAATGCTAAGATATTAATACTGTTATCCAAATGTGATGGGGCATGCCCACAACCCCAGCACTCTGTGAGGCTGAGGCAGGAGGATCCCAGGCTCCAGTCCACCCTGGGCAGCTTAGTATATGTGCTGCCAAAGCGAGCACGACCCTGGGCAGCTTAGTAAGATACTGTCTCAAAACAAAAAAACAAAGAAAAGAACTGCAGATATAGTTGAGTTCAAAGGCCTTGGGTTTGGTTCCTAATAATTCTTGTGCATGAGTATGTGCACATGCATACGCACGCATGTGCGCGCACACACACACACACACACACACACACACACACACTATTCACATTGTTTTGCTAGAACTTTTTCATCTTGTAAAACCGAAACTCTACCCATCGAACACTTATTCCCCATGTCCTCCTTACTGTAGCTCCTGGCCACCCCATATCACTGATTTTTTAAAGGGAGCTGATAGGCACATAAACATTTACATTTTATTATTGTCTATATATTTCACAATAAATTATAAGCAATAAAGAAAAGCTTAATCTATGAAAAACAGCATTCTCAGAGGTTAACAAAGAGGAATACCACAGGAAAAAACATGAAAGTTGAGAAATCTGAACAGAAAACAAAATTTAGATCTTCATTTTTCCAATTTTTGAGTCATTCTGCATACTCTTCTCACTGGGAAGGGAGAGAAGGAGGAGTTCAAGGATAAAACTAAATTCTTTTCTGTGTCATGGCCAAAGTTCCTGGTTGTTGGGAAGGAAGGGCGGAGGACAGAGCGCAGAAGCAGGTGAGTGTATGGTCACACCACTGGGAAACAGCTGTGCAGAAAGATTCTGTCTCTGGGCAGAACCAAGTGTGGCAAAGGGCTATGGGCCCAGGACGTTAGTGTCCGAGACCAGGCAGAGGCGTCGGTGCTGTCTTGATGCTTCCTCACATTTTTATCCTCAGCATCAGGGCAGAAAGCATCCCTAGGCCCCTTGGTCTCCAGCAAAGCCCACAGCCTTCTGTGAAACACAAAGAACTCTCTGAAAGCAGAGCCATCGCCTCCAGCACGCACACGGCAGGCTGGTCCACAATCTCATGTGACGCCTTTTGTGCCTCATAAACTTTTTTTTTTTCTGAGACAGGGTCTCACTTTGTGGTTCAGGCTGGCCCCGAGCTCACCCTCAAACTCACATCACAGCAATCCTCCTGCCTCTGCTTCCCAAGTGCTGGGATTACAGGCATGAGCCACCACGCCCGGCACTGTGGTATGTGGTACTGGTTGCTGCTGGGCGTGAGTCTCCACACCCAGTATGGTATGTGGTTACCAGGGAATCGAACCCGGGTCCTTGCACTTGCAAGACAGGCACCGGAACCATTGAGCTAACTCCCCGGCCCCATAAACTTTTATTCATTCTTTAAAACCCAGGCCAAATGCCTCCTGCTCTGTGAAGTTTACCACATTTCTCCAGAAAAATTAGGTTTTTTTTTTTTTGCTGTCCTCCCTCAGTGCTTGACCCTTTTCTTATGCTACTGTTCTCATGTTTTCATTTCAGGCCATAGCCTCCTTAGGGGTGATGTCCTATTTATTTCTGTTCTCCGAGTGTCTCCATACAGAGTATGTAATAGGTTTTAGGAACATGCTGAATGAAGGGGAGATCAGAGAAATTAAACAACTGAGGTCCCTGCAGGGCATGGGGTGATGTCCCTGCAGAGCATGGGGTGATGTCCCTGCAGGGAATGGGGTGATGGTTCCTGCAGGGAAGGGGATGATGGTCCCTGCAGGGCAGTGGGGTGATGTCCCTGCAGGGCATGGGGTGATGGTCCCTGAAGGGAATGGGGTGATGGTCCCTGTAGGGCATGGGGTGATGGTCCCTGCAAGGAATGGAGTGATGGTCCCTGCAGGGCATGGGGTGATGGTCCCTGCAGGGCAGTGGGGTGATGGTCTCCTAGCAGGCCTCCCACACTTGCACGTGTCTAAGAATCCACCCCAGAGACCGTGGTATGCTCAGAGTCTGACTTGGAGGGTCCTAGGAGGGGCCCAAGAGTCTGCACTAGCAGCAAGCTCCCAAGTGAGGCTACTGGCTCTGGAGCACACTCAGAGCCGCTGCTTTCCGGAGTTTGATTCTCAGATTTGCTGAGTGGTCCAGAGAGACTGGAGGGAGGAACCCGAGAGGAAGGACCCGGGGGATTCCCCTGCAGGGAAGGCGAGGGAGTGGAGTGAGCCCCGTGGACAGCCAACGAACCCTAATGGCCAGAAAAGACATTCTAGTTGATCTTTTGAACAGCTCCAGGATCAAGAGAATAAAGAGAAGGAAACTGATGTCACGATACATATATTCTAGAATTTTTATCCTAGGTTCCTGGCTTATGACTCCCTTCCCAAGTTAGGATGTGGAAACCAGAATTTCTCGGGAATTTCACAGGAAACCCTAGAAACTTGAATCTGCTTTCTACCTTAGAGGTGGCCATATTGAAATTCTCTGGTCTACCTTGCCTGACAGTAAGTCAAAACACTACCATTTCAAAAAGCTTTATGCCCCTCGCCTGGGAGGAAGGAATGCTGCATAGAAAGGCCAAGAAGAACCTGAACAGACAGGCTTTGCTCAGTCTCCCCACTCGGTCCAACAGCACTAGCTCTACATGGTTGTCCAGGCTCCAATCACGTAGTGCAATTTCCACGAAACCCTCACAAGGCTAGAGTTCAGGGAGCTTCTGGATAGCTGAGTCCGTGGAGGCTCCTGGAGGGTGGTGTGGTCAGAGAGGGTGCGAAGTTCTATGTTCCTTCTTTCATACCTTGACCCATTATGCGCCTCCTCATCTGTATTTTTTATAATACTCATTACAATGAACTAATAAACATAAGTGATTCCCTAGTTTTATTTTTTCAACACTGGAGATCGAACCCTAGGCCTTTACACCGAGCTACATCTTCAGTCCTTTCTAACATTTTGGGAGAGAGTCTCACTAAGTTGCTAATTTGCCTAAAGTGGGCTTGCATTTGTGATCCTCCTGATTCAGCCTCCCAGAGTACTGGGATTAGAGGCTGCTCCCTAAATTTGGAGATGTGTAGAGGGGGGTGTGGGAACTCTAATTTGTACAAAGTAGGTCAAGAGCACAGGTAAAGCAACCTGGGGCTTTGGTTGGCATCAAAAAGGAGGACAGTATTTAGAAGTGAGCTCCATCCTGTGGGACCTGGTGCTTGCTGTCTCCTGGGGGGGGACAGTGTCAGAATGGAATAAGAGGACACCCAGCCAGTAACTGTTATTGCATTGTTACTTACAGAAAGCTCTCCTGTACCTGGTGTTAGAAAATATACTAGAAGCTACATCTGACCTTGAGTTTGCTTTCATTTTATAGCGTCAATGGCTCCCACCAAACCCTATATAGCAGAAACCATCTTCTACCTCCACTGAAGGGAGGTGTTGGTTACACCCAAAATGCACCCAGATGCATAAGAAGCAATATGATTCAGCCACTGCACTCTCCCAAAATGAAGCCCAACTCGTGTTGCTGAAGTCCATGCACTGGACTGAAAGCCAGTGTGCACAGAGAGTTGGGGACCCTGGGAACAGACAGACAGGACCAGGTGGGTGTTCTGATCCGCCGTAGACAGCAGGCAGGAGACACTGCATATGGGATGATTACCTGAGAACCCTGGGTTGGGGAACCCTGACGACACTGCGAAAGCCCCACGGTGTTGTGGAGAGGCTGGATTATTTACAACTGCATCAAAACCACCGTGTGGAGCACCATTCTTTTACAGTTTCCCACGACCTTCTAAGTGACCTTGAACACCTGTCTGAAGCCTGTTTCTAATCAGGATGCATAAAAGAGAACTATGGGACCTTCTAAGAGTTTATGATTCGATGGCTTAGTTTTCAGAAATGCAAAAGCCTTCTTGCCCAGTAATGGATTTAGTCTCATTTTCTCTTCCTCTGACCCGGGACGACCTGTCATCTCGCAGCCACATCTGACACCAAGAAGCAAAGCCTCAGTCTAGTACTAATCTTTCTGAGAAGCACTGAGGACATTTCACCATGCACTTCGCAGAAGCCAGGAGAGATCGCTGCTGACAAATCTTACCTGCCAAGTGCTTCAGGCTCCTGTGGTAGCGGGGGGGAGCTGCTCTGCTTGGAGCGCTTTCTTTTTATACCTTCTTGTTAGATCTTATTTCTGGGGAAGTCCCAGAAGGAGAGATTTTGAGGGGCTGAGGTAGCTTGGAGGAATCGCTCAGGTTCAGCAGGAAACACCCTGTGACTGGTTCCAGGCAGGTGTACAAGGAAACTGCAGAATGACAAAGATTGGTTGATGCAATATCACTGCGTCTGGGTGAAGTAACTCCTCTTCTTCCCAATTTCCAGCTTTCATGTGTGATCCGAGTCTAGTTTTAGGAGGCAAAATTCCAAGCCTTGAACATACTTGTCTCCTCAGCCTCTCAGGGGCTCTGGAGAGCTCTTAAAATTAAGAATAATGAAGAAGTTCTTGTCCATATTCATTTATTCACTGCCTTTTAACCCCTCCCTTACCTTTCATCGAATCTAGTACAGAATCAGTGGGCTGCTCTTTGGGATTCAAAGTGGTTCTGAACATTAATGAATTGGTCAAAATTTCAAAATATTTCTTTTTGAAGGGATCCACGGCAGAGATGAGAAGAGCCCTGGGCTTGTCGTGGGAGTGGTGGGTTGTAGTCTCCGTTCCGGTCCGTCTCTCTGTGTCTCCAGGTAAACCGCTTCACCTGTTGGTGCCTTAAATTTTCTAGTAGTGAAATCTATGGTGAATTTAGATTTTCATTCTGAATCTGTGACTTTGTACCTTCTATATGTGCTCTATTTAAAAAAACCCAACACCCTGGAAATTATTGATCTAAAGCACAGGCGTTAATGTAACATACCTTGTATCTCAATGGCTGAGAATCCAGGTTCATTAAACCCATATAAGAAGGAAACAGGAAGAGCCAGAGAGAACAGTTTCATGGAAGTGTATTTTCCAAATAATTTATAAGCTTCTTCATGCAATCACACTTGCACTTGGAAATACTCTTTTTTTTTTTTTTTTTTTTTTTGAGACGGGGTCTCGCTTTGTAGTAGTTCAGGCTGGCCCTGAGCTCAGCCTCAAACTCGTATCACAGCAATTCTCCTGCCTCTGCCTCCCAAGTGCTGGGATTACAGGCGTGAGCCACCACGCCCGGCACTGTGGTATGTGGTACTGGTTGCTGCTGGGGTGAGTCTCCACGCCCAGTATGGTATATGGTTACCGGGGCTCAAACCCAGGCCCTCACGCTTGCAAGACAGGCGCTGGAACCACTGAGCTAAATCCCTGGCCCTGGAAATACTCTTGATAGGATGTTCAGAAATTCATCCACCAAAAGGAAGACTCCTTGTTTTACCTTCTGAAGCGTGCTGTCCCTTCTCCTGTGTGTGAAATGTAAAGATTCTTTCTCTGTGACGAATCCAGGGAAATGCGCTGTGCATCTCAGAAGGATGCAGCTGCCCAGGAAAACAAAGCAAAACTTGTTTTCTTTCAAGTATATTTCAGCTCCTTGGCCAAGCATTGTTTTCTATATCTAACCATTCCCTAAATGTTGGAGGCTGCTTCTCAAATTTCTCCCCTTCTGGTCTTCATGCTTATAGGTTTAGGAAACTATGCACTTAGATGTATTTTTTCCCCCTAGTTCTGAAGATCAAAGCCAGGGCCTGGTGCATGTTAGGTAGGCACGCTACCACTGAGCTTTATTTAGTCCTAGCCCCTGCATGGATCTTGATCTAGTATGTCTCATATGATTTCAAGATAGAATGTTCCTCTAGAAGAGTCCATACAATAACATTATTTCTGATGTAGAATGCATAATGAGCTCCTGGAGTCAGGGTGACAATAAAATGATGATGTGACCATCCTGGGTCTTGGGATGTTATGGCATGGCATGGGTGATATGTCCTAATTTTGACTTCTTGTAATAGCTAGCAGTGGAACCGTGTTACAGCTATGTTGTATTGTCAGAGCTTTGCTGTATGTCATTGATGTTACGCTTTCATGAACTTATTTCAATCTGGCCAATTTAGCACAGGTAGAGGTCTCTCTGTTAAGAAAAAGCAAATCAGCCTGAGAAATGGAGGTTGGGAGACAAAGTCCAGGAGAAAGCTGAGAATGCCATCAGCTTCTCATACATCAGTGCAGGAACTCCTAGATATTTCACCAATACTCAGGTTGCAACTGGGAGTGCTCAGGGAAGACAAAGTGACACGAGACACATGGTTGTCCATGTGCACACGCACACATATGCGTGCATCTGGGGCTCATAGTTTATAGAGGAGATTGGGTCCAGCCATGGTTGTCTTCCAGAATTAGAATACTACATGCTGGAGCCAGAGATTTAGCTCAGTGGTTCTGGCATCTGCCTTGCAAACCCAAGGTCCTGAGTTCATTCTCAGGTAACAGCATACCACAATGTCAGGCATGGAGACTCATGCCCACCAACAGTCAGTACCACACACCACAGTTCTGGGCGTGGCAGAGCACGCCTATAATTCCAGCACTCGGGAGGCAGAGGCAGGAGGATTGCTGTGAGTTTGAGGCTTGTCTGGGCTTCATAGTGAGCTCAGGGTCAGCCTGAACTACAAAAGTGAGGTCCTGTCTCAAAAAAAAAAAAAAAGAATCTTGCGTGCTGCACGTACACAACTTGGTCTGACCGAGGGGACCTGTACAGTCACTGACAGAGTGACCAATCTGTTTGTTTAAGGTGACAGTAGCTCTCACACTTGGCCACAACCTTCCAAGTTTCCCCATTATGTCCAATGCCTGCTTCCTTAGAGGTCAAACCAGTGCCATCGTTGCTGGGCAGGTTATTATTACCCCTCTCCTGCCTAACATGCATTTCTTCTTGCTGGTTTCCTAGAACATCAAACAAACAAACTTCCTGTCTGAGGATGTCTCTGTATACCACTGTTACCTTGTGGGGACTCCTTCACTTGTTTTACCGCAGACGATGGGGAAACCCAGGTATTCTAGCCTTTGCCGTTCTTGACCTTGGAGTGGTGTGAAGATGACAAAGCTCAGGATGGCAGCCTGAGCGGCACAGGCCTGGGAGACAGGTGGGACACTGCCAGGCATCTTCATTCAGTGTGAGGAAGGATCTGAGGACAAGGCGGCACACACCCGTAGTCCCAGAACTCTGGGGGACTAAGGCAGCGGGATTGCGAATGGGGGGGGGGATCCTGGGCTATACAATGAGTTTTAAGCTAGCCTAGAACATAACAAGATCTAGTCTCAAATGCACACACACACACACACACACACACACACACACACACACACCACACACACACCGCACACATACCGCACACCCCAAAACCAAATGGCTAGGGTAGTTTATATTTTTCCCCTTGGAAGATCAGGAAAAGCTCTGTTGTCTTTTTTTTCCCCACTCTAATAAGTTTATTACTACATTGTAGGATACATTACAATCCCATTCTTCATTGAGAATTTGTACCTGTACATGATTTATCTTGGTTCTTATTTTTTCACGTTCCCCTGCCCTCCCTTCCATGTCACTTCCATATACATAAGCTTTGTTTCCTTTTTACCCTTAAAATGTTTGCTTTCCCTTCTTAACCTTCCCTGCCTCTCCCTCCGTTCCCTTTCCCCTTTGAATATTTTCTTCCTATTTCACAATACCTATCATACATTTTGGACCTCATATACACTTTCAGTTTCTCTCACTAGAGAAACAATGTAGTATTTACACATCTATGTCCTGTTTATTCCACTTATGAATATGGCCTCAAGGTGAATCCATTTAGATGCAAATGTCTCAAGTTTGACTTTTTTTTTATGGTTACGTGTGCTCTATTTTTATCCATTCACCAATTGATGAACTTTTGGGCTGTTTTCAAGATTTAGCTATCACAAATTGTGCCGCTAGAAACATGGGTGCACATATGTTACTGTGGCATAATGCTTTATTCTTTTATGAATACACCCAGTGAGGAAATAGCAGGGTCAAATTGGACCTCTAATCCTAGTTTTTTGTGGAATCTCCACACTGATTTCCATAGCAATTGCACCAGTCTACATTCCCACCAACAATGGAGACAGGTTCCTTTATCCTCACTGACTCACCAGAAATATTATTGGTTGATTTCTCAATAGCAGCCATTCTTTGTGGAGTGAGATGGAATCATCAGCATCCCTCAAATGACTGGTAATACTGAACCTTTTTTATATATTTCTTTGTTGCTTCTACTTCTTCATCTGAAAAATATCTGTTTGTTTCAGATGAAGCTCTGCTCTCTTTACCAAATTTTTAAAAAGTAGGACGATGGATCAGATGTCTGGTGGCTTCTGAGATTGGCATGATGTAAGATAAACCTAGCATTAGTGAGCTTACCCAATTACCGTCAGCATATTGGGACTGAAGGGCTGGGCTTCTTCAGAGCCTGCCTGGGAACCAGCCTAGTGGGATGGGGCGTGGGGAGTTCCTAAGAACCACCTTGCTCCTTTCCGCTCCTAATTAATGAAAATATCCCCCTTTTTTCAGTCAAGGGCTATTTTCTCATTCTTTTCAGTGTTGTGTCGCTCCTTCCTTCATCTTTGTCTCTTCTTAAATATTCATTAGGCACTTAGTATGTGCTTCCTATTTTTTCTTACTTCCATTTTCTCTTCCCAATTAGTTATACATTATGAATTTTAATAAGTTTGCTTCAAAGGAAAAGAGTGTCAGATTTGTTCTCTGCCTTGACAGGAATATGGTCGGGAAAAGCAACAGATCTCAGAGATCAGACAAGAAAATGTGACTCAAAATAAATTCTGAGATGCTTGGGATAAAAATGAGGCAAAAAGCCAATCATCATAGAAGTCACAAACATAGGATTTAAAAAATTCTTCAATTATTGATTTCCCCTGGGGAGCTTGATGAAGGATGTTTTGCAGTAAATCTACAGAGAAGGTATCATTCCAGTAAAATGCCCCATTTCTCTAATAAGTCATGTGCACACTCTCCTTTCTGCCGATAGGATACAGAGCAACTAATAGAACTGCAAGGAGGGCGGGATTATTAAGATCCAGCAAATCGGATTCTAGTCCTGGCTTGCTACTCTCTGGCTGTGTGACCACGGGGAGTCACTCTTCATTTAGAGGCCTCAGTCTCCTTATCTGTAAAAAGAAGTGGGTCCACTAAATAATTATGGCCTCTGATTCCTTTGAGTTCTGTGGCTCAAATTCTGTTGAAAGCCTCAGACACAGAGCTCTCAGCGTCAGCCTTCCTCTGCTGCGTTGTACACTCGTATCCACACTCATATCCATCCTTGGGCTCTCTTTATGCAAAAAGCAGGTGAGAATTCCATCACTGTATTGTTAGGCTGGAATGAGGTAGGAGAGAGTTTCTGCTAAGGCCATTCTCTGTAATCAAGGCCAGTCTGAAGTAGAAGAACAGGAGCAATTTTATTAAGAGGAAGAGGATGAAAGACTCTGCTGAGCATGTGTTCATTCTCTCACACACTCAAGGTGGAAACCAGGAAGATGACCTTCACTCTCGACTCTTCTTTATCCTCTTCCTAGTTCTTCACACCTCACCGTTCACTAGGTGCTACCCATTTACCCTTCATTTCTCTCTTCCCTCAGTTGTTTACCTTCTCCCTATTCTGGTTTGGCCCTGAATCGTACCCATTCTGTCTGGTCTCCCTTCTATCACACCCTCTACTCCATGTCTCCTTTATTCTAAAGTTGTTTTTTTGAAACAGGGTCTCTCTTTTGGTGGTGTAGGCTGGCCCTGAGCTCACTATGTATCCCAGGCCAGCCTCGAACTCATAGCCTCCTGCCTCTGCCTCCTGAGTGCTGGGATTACAGGCGTGAGCCACCACGTCTGGCACTGTGGTATGTGGTACTGATTGCTGATGGGTGTGAGTCACCACACCCAGCATTGTGGTATGTGCTTACTGGGGACTGAACTCCAGCCCTTGTGTGCTTGCAAGGCAGATGCCAGAACCACTGAGCTAAATTCCTGGCCTATTCTAAAGTTTTTGATACATGTCCTTCAACTACCCATGGATAAATCTCCAGTTGTAGCTAAGGGTCCATACTGCTTATCTCTCCAGCCCGTTGTGCATCGCTCCTTCACCCAAGCTCTTCTGTTCATTCTCTCCTGACCTTCCATGCCCATTCCTGCATCTACGCCCTTCCCTTCACCATGCTACATTCCTGGCTTGCTTTGTCACTTGTTTTCCAAGTCCAATATCTAAGCAAAGGCTCTGTTTTCTGTGAAGCACTGTTTGTCCACCAGGCTTCATAAAGCATTGTACATCAGTCTTCTCTTTCTTCGTTTTGCCTTTCCTATTCATCTCATTATTTATTCTTCTGTTCTATTGCCCAATTACAAGAGAAATTATGCAGAAGCTCTGAATTTTGTTACTCCATCAATAATATTTACTTTGATGGTCAACAAGAGAGCCCTGGTGTAGAAACTACTGTGGCTTACTTCAGTCATTCAAATCTCGACTGTCTGTTCTAAAGTGGTTCCCGGGAACAATTTTTCAGCCTGATTCAAGTGTAGCCATTAAAGCATCACTAGAGGCTACAATCTCTGTACTTTTCTCTTCTTTCCTTCTTCTCCCTGTGTAAGAGCCCCCACCCCTGTCATGAACTGGACAGAATCAGAGAGAGCTGAATGGTCATGCAGAACAGCTACATCTTGGCCCACTTAGAGCTGGGAGAAACCAGCAGCTAGAGTGCCCCTTTTATCAGCCTTGGGAAGAATTTTAATGTCCATTTTCCAGATACCCCAAAGATCTTTCAGTGGTAAAAGCATTGGTGTGTTCCAAGTCTCATAGTCTAATTTTTGGTCTCAGAGTCAGATGCAGGATGGAGTCCTGAATGGATATCCCCAGAAGGTTTCCTGCCTCCCTGCTGGTCAACCCACACATCCGGGTGTGTGCTTCCTGTGACTTACTGTACGTGGCCTTCACCCCTGGACTCCACCCAGATGATGTGCTGTGCGCCAGGGTAACAGTGCCCTGGGACACTGGGATGGGAGCTGGAACAGATCTTTTTGAAATTCCTTCTACTCTAGTAGGAATTTGGGGAAGAGCAGGTGGCTATTTGTCTCTTACTTTTTTTCAGAGTGTGAAGAAGCGGGGAGGGAATGGGGAGAGCAGTGGAGGAAACATTACTCCCCTGCTCTCTTATTGAACTATAAGCATGCACTGAAGAAAGCGCTTCTACCCTATAAACAATGGGTGGAGACTAGGAGGTGCTTTTCAAACAGGGCCTCTACTGTACCTCTGACCAAAGAGGATTGTGACCGAGTACCTTCAGAGGAGGCCAAGATTCTAAAATTTCTTCAGTGTCTCACATTTTTAAAACATGTTTATTTTAGAGCAGTTTTAGGTTTAAGGCAGATTGTGAAATTGGTTTGCTTTCAGATCCACCCAGGGGATTAGTAAAGTACATTTCTGGGTGTATCTGGGTGGGTCAGAGCAGCATGATCTTGGGATCTATATCTGGCCCCTCATCCATTTCCTTGCTCCGTTCTCTTCTCCTGCTCAGCTCAGATGAGCTGAGAAGCTTTACGCTGCCACTGTGATGTTTCTCCCTTGGAGCCAACCTTGGGGGTTCATGGACTGAACCCCCCGAAACTGTGAGCTAAATTAAACCACTCCTTCCTGAGGGTTATGCATTGTGTCTCGGGGATGGGAGAGCCGACAAATACAGTGTTATTAGAAAAGCAGTAGTACCTGTATACTCCGTACCCTTTTCTAGTATCTCTAACATTTTGCACTAGTATGATATATTTGTCAAGAGTAACGAACTGATATTGTTACATTATCATTGGGAAGTCAACATCTTCCATTTTAACTTTAAAAATCCGTGTTTTGTATTGCACTGGCACACTTACTTGTTTGTATATAAGAATTTAAAATTTTCTTCATAGGCAGCTAAAATAAAAGTTCAGGGACAACAAGCCCATTTGGTCCCTGCCTTGGTCTCTGGACCACTACTGTGGTGTCTGAAGGAGGTTTCTGGCTGGCTTGGGCAGCATGAGGCCCTGGTGAGTGAAGATTGGGTCAGAAAAGGTAGCCAGGGACCCTGCCAGCCACGCTCCCTCTCTGCGGGAGCCTAGGACAGTCACTCTGCACCTGAGCCTCAGTTTCCTCCTCTGGGAAAGGGGAATAACACCACCAATCTACGTCTCTGGTGCTGTGAGGACTGACTGAGACATACATGCAGACACATGAAGCATGATTCACATGAAGATTTTCATCAAGAAGACGCGTGAGTCACGGGAAGGGAGCAGCTGCTTTGCATGAGCTTTGCATGGCACCTGTTGGCTCTCCCGGCTTCCTCTTACTCTCCACTTCCAGCCTTACGGGAGCAGAAGCTGAAACTGAGAAAAGACAGTTTAAACTCTGTGTCCTCGTTGCTGAGTTGCACGTCACACACGAAACAGAAATGGAAGGTTTCCTGCTTTGTCTCCTGGTGCTTGCTGGATTTCCTGTCTGTCCTGGAGACTTCTGATTGCCCGATGGGCTTCTTGTTGACAGGGAGCCCACTGTCCTCTCCAGGGGCACGTGAACAACATGAAGTACGCTGCGCCACCAGCCGAGCCCAGCTGTCCGTCCCCACCCCCACCCCCACCCCGGGCCGTTTCTGCCCCTTGTCGCTCTGGATACTTGTGCCCTGAATGAACCCTGCTGGACTCTCCCAGCTGCATCTGAAAACCAGCCCACCCTGCTGGTCCTCCCTTGTGTCTTCTCTTTTCCCTTCTCACAGCCGCCTTCCCAGCGCACGGACTCAACCCTCCATGTTAACTTGTCCTGACAAACTGAAATTTTCCCTAGTGTTTGGGGCATGCTACTCCTGGTATTTAATTCAGTTAGGACAATCCAAATAAGAATTAACTGAGTAATCATTTGGGTTATCTGAGGAGAAAAGATAAAACAAGTCTGGTTCTTCTTCTCAGGTAAAACATAAAAGAGAATTAGACTTTTATTAGAGAAATGCCCGCCTTGAGCTGCCACTTAAATTCTGGCAATGTCTCGGAATTCAAGATAGACAGGATTTTTGCCTTTACGGACTTTAGAATTAACAGTAATTAACAAAACAAAACAAAACCAGTCACTGGATGGAGTCCCAGGGGGCTCCTCAAAGAAGAGAGGGGACCTCAACTCATGCTGGATCATCACAGAACAAACATTCAGGACATGGACATTTCAGTGACAAAGACCAGCAGATTCATTGGGCAGAATTAAAAACTAAGAAAAACGAAAGGGCGGGGGATTTAGCTCAGTGGTTCTGGCACCTGCTTTGCAAGTGCAAGGGCCCAGGTTCAATCCCCAGTAACCACATACAACAATGTTGGGGGTGGAGCCTCACGCCCAGCAGCAATCAGTATCACACACCATAGTGCAAGGTGTGGTGGCTCACGCCTGTCATCCCAGCACTCGGGAGGCAGAGGCAGGAGGATTGCTGTGATCTGAGTTTGAGGCTGAGCTCAGGGCCAGCCTGAACTACAAAGCGAGACCCTGTCTCAAAATAAATAAATAAATAAATAAATAAATAAATAAATAAATAAATAAAAAAAAGTCAGGGGCTGGGGATTTAGCTCAGTGGTTCCGGCTTGGGTTTGATTGCCAGTAACCACACACAATACTGGGCCTGGAGACTCACCCCAGCAGCAATCAGTACCACATACCACAGTGCCCGGCGTGGTGGCTCACGCCTGTAAGCCCAGCATTTGGGAGGCAGAGGCAGGAGGATTGCTGTGATGTGAGTTTGAGGTTGAGCTCAGGGCCAGCCTGAACCCTGTCTAAACAAAAAAACAGTCAGCAGAGGTGACAGATGATCAGCAAGTCACGCCTGAAGACTTCCCAGGATAGGGAGTTCTTTGTTTCATGCGCAGCTGTTTCATGGCTGGGTGGCTCCAATGACTGAGCTCTTTCTTATTGTGAATTCACTCACTTATTCATGGCTTCAGTCTGCAAAAATGTGTACACTCTAAAAAGTTAGCCTAGACAGACTGAGTCACATCCCTTCCTCCTTGGTTTTTTGAGATAAGATCTCGCTAGGTAATTCAGGCTGACTTTTAACTCACTGTGTAGCCCAAGCTGACCTTAAACTTGTGGGAATCCTCTTGCCCAGCTTCCCACATGTCTGGGATTACAGGTGTCCAGCACTTCTCTCCTCACAGAAATGTATTTTTTTCTTTATTTTCACCTAAGCCAGCATGAAGCTAAGCATGTATCTTTCTGGGAGAGCCTCACTGAGGGCTGTAAGAAGTTGCCAGCACAATCCAGCATCCTGGATTTTCTCATTGTTCTTTAAAAGCAAAGCCTGCAGGGGATATAGCCCTGATTCCAGGACACAGCAGTTTAACCTCTTGCTATTCAGAGTGAAGTCCATGGTTCAGCATGACAGCTGTTCAGAATACAGACTCAATTCCCACACTCGACCTACTGAATCAGAATCTGCGTTTGAGTAAGGTCCTTAGGTGATTTTTTTTTTTTTTGCACATTAACTTTAAGAGGCAAGCAAATCCCCTCTTTCATAATCCCTGAAATAGAATTACTTATTTTCTAGCCCAAGATTGAGCCCTATGTTTTCAGTTTTGCCAATTCCATTAAATATATGGTCTGTTAACTGGCAAGTTCCTACTTTCTGGCTGCACATTCCAAATTACTTAGGATGCACTCTCTGGGTCCAACTCACCAAAAACAAAACAAACATAAAAGGGAAAAACAGCAGCAACAACAAAATCCTGTTCAGATTGACTTAACTAATTGGGAAACGTTTAAGTTTGGTGCTAGATACGCAGGTAATAATT
>PVIR01024010.1:0-26408 GCA_004026965.1 Petromus typicus
CCACTAGGCTCCTGGCCCCTGACAGGTCGCCCTCGCTGTACTTGATAGCGGCCTGCAGCCGGAGGACCTGGCTGTGATAGGAGGGGTTGTCGAGCAGGAGGAAGGCGACCCGCGTGGCCTCAGGATAAAGGCAGGCCTTGTATAGAGCCTGGGCCTGGTACAGGCGGTACTGCTCGAGCTCTGGGTGCAGCTGGCTCAGTTGCTCATAGCACTCTGCGGCCAGCGTGAACTCCTGCAGGCGGTAGTAGCAGTAGCCCAGCAGCGACAGGCCGGCGCGGCTCTTCGGGACCCGCTGCAGCTCAGCGGCCAGCAGGTGCACCGCCTCGGAGAAGCGAGAATCGCGGATGAGCCGGTACACCACCGCGGTGAACTCACCGTCCGGGATCTGGGTGCTGCTCATTCCCACCATAACTGCCAGGTTGCTGAATATGTTGGTTTCCAAGGAAACGAGCCAACCGGAAACGGAAATTTGTCGGAAGTTAGTTTGCAGGGAAAGAAATCTTGAAGAATAAAACAGAATCAGTTGTATGATTCTCTCAATTTCTTGTCAGGTACCGGAATACTCCAAACTCCATAATAAAATGATTTAGTTACAGAAAAGTCGTCCAGAAGGCTCAGGGACGTAAACTCCGCACCCCGGCATGCACCGCGCCAGAGTTCTTCCGGTACGTAGCCGCCCTGCATTCTGGGAGACGTAGTTTTGAAAGCAAACTTCGCGTCGTAAAGTGTCACCTATCTGATTTTATTATGTTCTTTTCTAAACAGGAATGAAAACATACTACATGTATTAGATGCCTAAATACTGGTATATCAGACTTTTATATGTTAAACTGAATGTTTCTGGCTATGTGTGTTGTTCCACTGGGGCTCTTGGACAGTGGAGGTTTAAGGCCTAATGTCGTTGGAGGTGCTAAGAAGTGGCATTTCATGTTGCATCGTAATGGAGTTATTTGGTTTTTTAAAAAGTGATTGGAGCAAGATTTGAGAGTCCTGTTTTTTTTGTTGGAATTCTCCTGGAATTATGAATTGATTCTTTTGATTGTGTCCTATGGGTAAACTTCTCAAAAACAAAGTATAGTGGTTCACTAGGCAAAAGTCCTTATTTTGGTTATTTCGAGAGGCTGACAAGTTCCTTTTTCTGTCTGCAAATTTCAGAACTTATTCCAAGTCTTTTAAAGCCCAATTATAGAATTATATCTACCGTTAATAATCATCCTATAATATTCACATTATTGATAAAATATACTGGGCTAATTTATTTAAACGTTTACACAATTTGTTCCATACTACAGGTAGGTTCATAGATGACGAGCCTTGCTGTCCAATAGCTAACTAAGTTCCACAGCAAATAGAGGGTGTGAAATAACTCAGTCCATATATCCCCTACAGAGTGTGTAAGGGCCCAGCTTTGGGTGCCAAGGAAATATGAGGGAAGATTACTGGGCTTTTTTCCCCTTTCACTAAACTATCAGCTAACTCGGTGTGAACAGAACACTTGGAATTTCCTGGCCCCAGCTGCAGCTGCAAGCGGATGTTAGAAAGTGATTTGTGACAGTTGGTGGCTTCCAATCACCTAATGTCACAAAGAGAGTTCAGTAGGTGTGCAGTTGCCCACATCATAGAATAAATGACATATTCTTACTCAGTCTTCTCTCTTGTGAGAACTGATGGAGTTTTGTTTTGCTGGGCAGGAGCAAGAGGAGTTGAGGAATACTTTTATGAGGCTTTTTTCATCCCACTCTGTAGCACATCCCTGTAGGATCTTATACTCAGGAAGGTGTTTAGGTGGACGAGGCTGGCCATTGCTGCTCAGTAATGAGAAGGTACATGTCTCCTCCCTTACAGCTAACAGCCTGCCTGACTCTTGTCCCTTGGAAACTTAGCCACAGCATTTTAAAATCCTTATGTATGGACTTTTACCTCAGACAAGTGGCTATTAAATGAAGGTATACAAGAACACAGAAACAAAGAAATGCCTTTTATTACTCTATTCATTCTATTTTACAAGTTATATTTACCTCATTAAAACATTCACCTTCAAATCCACTTCTTGAAAATTTATGAAAAAAATAATAAAAAAACTCTGACCCCTACAGGAATCAGTTGGGGTTCTTTTCTCTGTGTCGCTACCTGCCTGTGAGCCCGGCAGGGGCAGGTGAAGTGGGCAGGAGGGAGGCCATTCTGCATCCTCCTTATTTCGTGTGATGTTGCTCCAGAGACCTGGCTTGAAAAAAGCAGAACATGCGGCTTAGACAGATGGAGGGCAGGGTCATTTTGAAAATGAAATGAGTTCACCAGCCACACTATGAAATTGGCATGACCATCAGTGCTACTGTGATAGACTGACTTTTATTGAGTCTTTGATAGGCAATTGGGGAATAATTTAGGTTTTTTTCTTTCTTTTTTGGAAAAAGAGGTAAAAGGAGGCCCTTTAATTAATGAGGGAAAGCAATAAACAAGGTGTAATATAATATCATGAAATATAAAAGATCATTTTGTTTTGAAAAGAATGTTGAAATGCTGGAGCATGTACCAAAAAATAAGTGTATGGTAGCATGCCAAACAGTAGGAGAGCATTTGGTGATTGTAATAAAATGAGTTATAGATTTGTAGGAGAGAAGGAGGGATTGAGAAAATGGGTGAGGCTCATGGTAGATTTTGCTTCATAAAGAGAGGCCAATTTACCCTGGGGAAGTGTTTAATTTAGGCAAATTTATATGAGCTCAGAACCATAATATTTGGCTTTTAGAGTGCTTATGTTTTGCCTGCCAAAATATGAGATGATGAAATATCATAGTCCATTTGTATGTATAATATATTTGGCATTCTCTTTTAAAATTAGTTGGAAGGTATTGTTAAGGGAAATAAAAAAAACAGAGATGAAATGTGAAATATCATCTCTTGACTTGTTACTGGTATGATGTGCTGAGTTCTTGTTCTTTAGAAATCAAAGAATGAGTCCTTGGGACAATGACGGTTAAGAGTAGGAGGATATTTATAGATAGGGAAGCTCCGGAGGGGGCAGCAGAGGTCCCTTTGGGTAGCCAAAGACCTTACTTTACAGAGTTTTATAGGGTGAAACCCATGTAGGTACAACATGGGCCACGGCAATGAGCATCCAATAAGTTTACAATAGTGTCGCATAACAGTAGTCCAATTGGGAAACAAGTAACAATTGTGGATGGAAAGAACAAAGATTCTCCTAGGAAGTGGGGGGTCCAGAGTCTCTGGCCACCCACTAGGGTGGTCCATGTCTATCGAGACTTTATTAGACCCAGGGTTTGTTCGTTAAGGAAGTAGGTAGGTCTGGTTGTCTTGTCGTTATCGTGAGGCTTGGTTTTCAGCAGATGTATCTCCAGTGTAGCTGCGATATGTTTCACCTATGTCCTGGCCCTGTCAAGGTCCTAGCCCTATCTGACTGCCTATAATATTTCTATCTAGCTCATCTATCTATACTAGTATATCTTCTTATGTATCCTGCAAATGTGCCCACTTTTTATTGGTAAACACTGTTAACTCTTGAGGATTTTAACCACAACTGTGGGCACACATCTTCCTAAAGGAAGTCCTTCTGCAAAACCACTTTTACAGCTACTATTTCTTTTTCTCTTTGATTCCTGGCCATTTTCTTCAGAATGACCAGTTTGAGAATCTAGTTTTCTTGCATCCAACCCCCCAGTCCCATGATTCATTGTACATAGGAGAGAAAAGTTTTAAGTTGGTAATGTAGTTGATTGGCTTTTAAGACCATCAGCTTAATCTTTTAAGATTTTTTTGGAAAGATTGTATACTTAGGAATACTTATGCTTAGATGGTAAGACATTTTACCTCATTAGGAACTCTGTTCACTGATGGGTCTACTTTTATTAGTATTTTAATTAAATTTCCTTTCTGAATATATTTTGGTTTTAATCACCTTAATGTAGACAGGTAAATTAATAAGATATTTTGTAGGCAGTTAGATGGGGCGGGAAGACTCGATATGAAAGACAGTCAAGGCATATTCATTGGTCAGCATTATAAGAGGAGAAAAATGCCACACCCACTGGCCTCCCCTGGAGATTAATATCAGTGATTGATATATTAAGTAGGCATCAATCTCCCGGACCATTTCTCTCCAGGAAATTCCTTGTATGTGACATTTTTTCCCTGTTTAACCAATATTACTGGGTGGCTGTACTTATCAGTTAATCACGGTTTTGTCCACCTTGTGTCCACCTTTTCCATTGGGTCTTATAGTATTGTCTCACCATGTATGCTCCTTACCTTGTGGTTTTTCCTATAAAACATCTTTGAAAAGCAGGTTGGGTGGGCAACCCACGTTCCATGAGTGCTCCAGTCTCAGACAGAAACTATTTTTCAATGCATTTTTCCTACTCTTAACTTCTGTTGTACTTAGAATTCACTCTTCGATTTTAAAGGACATGCACTTGTGCTTCAGATATTGAGCAGGCTGGAAGTTATAGTATTTCCCTTGTGTGGATTATTTTTCTTATTTTGGATACCATTTTTGGATTACTTGATGCCCTATAGCAAAGCATGTTGAGGTTTAGAGTGTTAGTGTCTAAAGTAACCTATCAAGGAGAGCACAGCAGCCTTATGTTTTGTAAAAGGGAATAACAGAGAAGGCAACATTTGGATTCCAGCGTTTTAAAACAACCAGCCATCCGTCCAAACAAAGAGCGAACTAATCTAAGCCCCATGTTTATGCAGGCAGTTCAGGACCAGACCTGCTTTGCCGAACTTGCCTCATTAATCCTCATGGCCCTTCTGTGATTGAGGGGGTTCTTACTGTTGACCCCACTTGAAAACTGCAGACTGTCAAGCCAAAAAAGACAGCAGTTGTCATGGCCAGCACGAGTGGCTGCTTCCGTGGCCAGCAGTGGGCCGCACTGCACTGTCTCTGCTCTCCCTGGGCATCTCCTGTGCAGTCATTTGCATTGGCTCTGAATCATTTGCTGCAGTTTGTTCTAACAGAACAGGCACAGTGGTGTAGGAATTTTAAAGTTTAAGCACCGAAGCCACGGTGTAGTTCAGTGGGGTGTGCTGGTGGCCCCGCGCTGCTGCAGTCCCCTGTACAACTCCCCGTGCAAATCTAAGCAGCAGGGAACAGATGCAGGACCCCGCATTTGGCTTCAGTCTCCCACTCCAGAAAAACTCAATTGGAAGAACGTTCTGTCACTTTAAAAATGCTGTCCCAGGGTCCCTTTAAGGGATACAGACATCCTAGATGAAGACAAGGTTCCTGGTCAGAATTTCAGTCGTCTGAAAGTCAGAGACACACCTCTTTCTTTCAGCCCTCTCAAAAGAAATAAAGCTTATTCCAGAGCTATCATTAAGCATTAAGTATTTTATTAAAAACAAAGATATGTAAGTGTCGTAAAGCAGTGAATTTTTAAATCATAGGTTAGCTGTTTACAGAATGGCCGAGCAATGGAAAGTGTGTTATTCTTAGATGAGGCATCAGCTTAGGAAACACGACGGGGACAGCCTCCAACAACTCAGCTGAAGACACATTTCCCTTGTTTTGTGTGCAACAGTAATAATTAGGAAGTGAGTCAGTGGGGATCCTTTTTAGATGATTGTACATCAAAATAAAATGGTAAAAAGCAATATTCCCCCCCCCCAAGGGAATGAGGCTCAATGAAACCCAGCACCCTATTTCCACACTGTATGTTTGTTTTTAATTCACTGAAATATGACTTAATTTAAATCTAAAGCAGAAGAGAAAGTAAGATTTTAAGACAGAAAATGAGCAAAAAGATAAATGATGGTCAACACATTTTTTACAACAAAAACTTCATTTACTTAATGAATGCATTTCTGTAACCAGTGTATATGTTCAGTAACACTGGTGACATAAACTACACAGATAAATGATGTAGCTTTAGTGCTGCTGAGAGATGTAGCAAATATGCAAGAATATTCAAAATTCAAGTAGATGCACAACCCAGAATGATTAGCTGAGGGAAACAGAGTGGTCTGCATGGCTCTGTGCATTGCTGGACTGAAATCCTCATCAGCAAATCCCCCAAATACACCTCATTTTAATTCTGTGACCCATGTGTTTAATCCTATTATTGTTCACTTAGGAAACTTATGAAATTTTGGACTTGGAGCCAGATTTAACTTTTAAATTCCTGGTACATTTGAATTTGGAAAGTTCTCTACAGGATACGGCAGAATAACAATTTCAGAGACCATTACTCTGAGGTAAATAATAAAACTTCACTACAAGGACACTGTCATAGCTTTTAAGACTTCATATTAGGTTTGGTCCTATTGCCTTAATGAATCCTTTTTCCCCCAGCCAAAGTATTTTTTTCTTTAGATTTCTGTCTCACTTAAAATTGTTCTGCACTGTCACTGCAGATAATACTATTGTCTTCCTTTAATTTATAAGAGTTATCAGGAAGAATGGCTTTTTAAAATTTTGTTTTCTCTTTTGAAATACATTTTAAAATAAGTGTACTGCAGAGTATATTGAGCAGATTGTTTAATGATTTAAGGTAAATGAATAAAGTGTGATAACATTTAATATATAGAAAAAGCAACAAAATTCCAGAATTAATATACTGTCACTCCTCTAATACAAAATGTGTAAAGATTATTTTCAGTCCAATGTATTTGCAAATATAAAATACATGGGAGTGCAAAGACATCTCAGAAGCATTTTACAAACAAAAAATACATATGCAATGCATCTACCTTATAAATTTACTTCTAAGTCAATAACTATCATTTATGGGATGCTTCAAAATAACACAATCTAAAATTGTTCTTATTGAAATTAAAGAATATATATTTTAAAATGTATCAATGCCATATGATACATTTAAAAATTTTAGATATATACAGTATTTTTATATGTACTGCAAACGTAATTGTTTCATCTTTAGTGAGAATATGACCTCGTTAGGTTTGGTAGTATTTTATTTGAGAAGAAAAAATAAAATTTAAAGAGTGAAACATAGCTTTGTCCTTTGGCACAGAGGCAGAACAAAAGTCAGTGTGCTATTTATTACATGGAAAACCTGAGACCCAGAGAGCGCCAAGATTACAGGTCCAGCCAGTGGCCTGGTCTGATGGAGTCTCAGTCTACTGACCACTGGATGGCGCTCTTCACAGAAGGCTAAGCTGTTCCCACATGTCAAAATAGGCTATACTGTAGGCTGAACACGTGTTATTTGCAGTATAGACTTAATACAAATAAATGTCACATCTGAAAAAGAAAAAAACACCTCACAGAAAAAGTAGGATGATGTCATTTCAACTATTAATGCCAAGAGGCCCCGGGAAGCATACTTAATCAGGTCAGTTTCAGGCTTTATGAGAAGGCTCACATTTCAAAGGCCTTCTTTCAACAGGAAGTGAACACTGATAATCAAGACTAAGAGATTTTCTCTTTCTTTACTGTGGAAAAGCAAAATATATGGCAAACCACACATACCTCACATTCTTGGAAGTTATGAATGTGTAAAGAGATTTAAAAATACCTCAAACTTTCAACCTGCAGTCCCCGGGCTGCTAGCACCAGGAAGGCTGCTGCCCCCAATCCCACTCTTCATGGTCATGTGAGAACGGATCGTGGCATTAGTCAGCAGTTTCTGAATCTTGACCCACAGTAGGAAGGATATCTCAAGACAGGAGAAATAGATGGGGGCAATTATACACAGCTACTTGATTGATGGTTGACATTGTCAGGGCTCCACTGTCTGGCAGATTGCAATGGTGAACTCCCCTTGCTACCAGTGGATGTTGCTATTGGCAACCGTGCAGTGAAGCCAATAAAAAGGCAAGAAAATGAGAGGAAAACTCAACCTTAGTGGAAGCTCCAGGGTTTGTGCTGTAAATTATGTTCGCCTTAGCACTATGCAGCATCAACGTTCAGGGCAGCTACTGTGCTTGTAGCTGCCTGCGTCTCTCATAGACCCTCAGTCCAGTTTTATCATAAAGCATGTGCCTTAAAATCTTGCTGCGGACAGACTGGCCTCCATTTGTCTTGGCTACTTATTTATTTATTGTTGGGGAGGTTAACAGATGCAGGCTCATCTCTGCCTCAACATGCACTGATTTTCAATTCCCGTCTGTGACAGAAGCGTGATGTGGCACAGTCCCAGAGACAGCCGCAGTGCTTCTCAGCTGCAGACTCGTCATGGTCTCATGGACCAGTCGGCTGCTAACTCCACCCACCCTTTGTTCCTCACCTGAAGGAAGAGACAGCCCTGCAGAAGCTATTTTCCTTTATAGCGGAGTGATTCAGAAAACTGGTTTAATAAAATCCATAAATCTGAACAGCTTCCTCTTACCTGCTCCGCAGAGGCAATTTTTCCTACACTCATTTCCTCCCCTAGTTTCTCCGGCTTTCCCTGCAGAGACAGCTGTACAGAGTGGCTAGAAACGTTATTTTTTAGGGCTCGGATTTCTTCCTTCTCTTTTTTTGTCAAGCCCTTCCCTGCGTAGTTGTCTTTATCGTAAGCAAGGAGGAGGAGATTCTACACCTTCAGTTAGTGGGCTGGAAGCGCCACTCTTCTCGGTCGGACTGACTTTCACCTTCCTTGGCAGTCCCGCTCAGCACCTGCTCAGTTCCCACCTCGCCTGTGCTGGTTTTCTTTTTCTTCTCCCATTACTTCCTGTCTTTGCCTGTTGTGTAATTTTTGTTTACTCTGTTTCTTGCCATAACAAAACTTACTTCTCTGTGATCACCTGCTTTCCTTCAGGGCCATTTTCATACTTTTAAAACTCATTTTTCTTTAAATATTTCCCAAGTGACTCCTATGTGTCCTTATGGAGCTTGGGCCCTGTTTCTTTAAGATTTGATCAGTAACATTAATAACTAATACTACACCTTCAGTGAAGATAAGAAGTAAAATGCTTTGCAAATTTCAGATTTTTCAGAGCTGGAATGAATCTCAGGTTTCATTTAGTCCAGAGATTTTTCAAAGTCCTCAGAGTTTCTTTGTGAACCACCATGTAAGCAACCAGAGATGAAGACACGTAAGGGCTCTGGATCTACACACTCTGCTCCAAGCAGAGGACTTCAGTTTTTAGACATTGTGGAGATTCACTGAAAGATTTATTTTAACAAAGAGTTCTAACATTAATACTTTGTAAGCTCATGTCACAGATAAGGAAAAGAATGCAGAAAAGTTTAATGATTTGTCCCCAGTTATCCAATCAATAGTGACACAGTTATAGTAGGAATCTGGCTTCTAGCCTAGTATTCTTTGGATAAGACACAGCCAGTCCTCAGTTTCTCAGGTAAAGTGAGAGGCACTCTAGTCATTGCATCTGTTCTGCAGTGTTTATTCTTATTTGCTATAGAACTCACTTCCTACAGACTATGTACTTTTCTGTCCAGACTGTTATTTCTTGACCTATCAAGCATTCTTTCTTACGCTTAATGTAAAAGTGAGGGTTCTTTCATTTGGCTTTTGGTTGGTTAGTGGGAATAAATTTTACACCAGAACTCAAGGTGGGCAGTGTTTGTTTCCAACGCTCTGCTGTGCATGCTGTGAAAAGGATCTCATTGCTGGGAGTAGCTCCTTGATGTTCTTAGGTCACTTGAGGGCAAATCTGGCTGTAGATTTCCTTTCATCTTTGCTTTCGTTAAAGCCTATTAATCCATTGCTCCTGGGAGAAGCCTTGGTCTACAGTGCAGGCTGACTTCTGAAACTCTGAAGAGCAGGGCCATGATCTCACTGTAGTGTTGGGTCACAAGCCTTATGTAATCATCAATCAGACAAACACATCTGTTGAACCGCTACGTTAGACTTTCAGGGGAGGGTCAGACTGATTGCTATCTACAAGGATTGTACAGCTGTCATCTTTTAGGTAGAGGCTTTTATCTAGAGGCTCTGATCAGACATCAAGAAGCTCTATGTAAGCTAGTTGGCTCTGATATCCTCAGTAATTGTCTATCTTCTTTGTTTCCCATCCTTTTTTCCCCTCCCAAATAAACCATTTTCTTTAACTTTAAAAGAAAAAGAAAAAAAAAAATAAGCCGTAGGACTAAAAATAAAATAGCCTCTCTGGAATACAGAGCTGGATTCCTGGACAGTCTGCACAGAGGGCACTCAAGGCAAGGCTACAGAATTAGGCAGTGTTTGGATTGTAACAGACACTGAAGAGCTTGTACCAAACAAAGGAGCAATGTGGAAGCTGTCACTGTTCCACGCCCTTGCAGCTCACACTGGGCAGACCTGACTGTCCCCAGGTCTGCGGATCCAAACCAGTCCTCCACCGAAAGCCTTTGTTTCAGTTGTGTGTGCCCGGCACAGGCAGCTGAGGGGCGGCGCCTCGACCCCCACTTTCTTTGTGCTTCTGTCCTGCACTCAGCTGCTGCCTGCCCCACGCTCAGAGCCGGGGCACCCTTCCCAGGGCTCCCACACCCTGGAGACAGGGTCTGCCTGAGCTATGGGAACAAAAGGACGACAGGCCGGGCGGAGCTGGTCCTTCAGCTCACACTCTTCACCGCAGCTCTGAGGAGACAGAGGCTTAGTTTCCGTCCTCTTCAGCCACCCTGAGGCTGGTTGAGGATGAGGAGGCAGCCGAGATCAGCAGTCGTTTTTGGTGCAACTCTTCCCACTTACTCCGGTTTGCAGTCACTGAATCTAGCATGGGCTTCAGCTTCACATTGACCTTCACCAGTGCCTGAAACAAAACAAAACAAAAAAGCAGGGAGGGAGGGAGAGAGGAGCCTGAGTCACAGAGAGACAGGAGTTCTGCCATCAGTTTATAAGAACAATGAGAATGGCTACAAGAAATAAAAATTATTCTGGTAAATGTGAGCTATTTACAAGCAGTACATGTTCATTTAACACTGTTATGTTGTGTAATAGAACCTGCGCAGAGAAGGTAAAAATACAGCAGGGTGGCCTTGTGCAACTCCAGGGGGAGCCAGCGTCCTAGACTTGCAGCCTGTTTTACAACCACCACATCAAGCAGACAGAAGACAAAATATTCAGCTCACGCTGTGTACTGATGTTTGTGTCTCTGCCTGTCAGACAGCACCCAGGCCTCAGTATGCTGTGAGTTTAAATTTTTAGAAAGACAAATGTATAATTGCTCTGCCACCAGTTCCCTGGATGGTGATTCCGCAAGGAGATAGGCCAGGTTAAAATGCCAAGAGGGAAGAGGAGTGGCTCATTCTTAAATCTGAGAGACTTGAGAGCCAGGCTCAGAGTGCAGATCAATGCAGGAAGCATATACTGAAACAGAGATGGCAGAAAGGGAAAGGAGTGTGGGGAGATGACAGGGCTGTAGCAGTGAGGACAAGGGCCGCGTGTGGGCAGGTCGGGGGCAGGCAGACCATGGTGCACATGCTCAGGTTTCTGTGTCCTCACTTGCTTTAAACCCTTTCAAATATTTTATCTTGTATATATCTGTGTGTTATTTTAAAAAACAAGCATCTGTCTACCCTTGAATGGTGTTAAGCTTCTGGCCTCCCAAAACCTGTCACTTAATTTAATGTGCATGGGTCAGTAGGATCAAATTTAATGCGCATGTGTGGTTTGGGGACTAGGGGGCCTGGAGGTGCGCCTGAGGACGCTGCCTCTGAAGCTGCAGCTAGAATAAATTCAGGGAGCTCAAGTTAAACAGACATAGATAAATATCTTCCAAGCACAGTGTTTGTCCAACAGGGAAGTTTCATAATTCTTTGCTTCACTAGCAATTTTTTTAAGGTTAAAAAAAAAAGAATTTAAAAGTTTGTAGAATTCTTTCTTTTAAATCTTTTAGTTTTCATTCTTTAAGGCTTCAAGTATATTAGGCCAGCAAAATATGATTAGCAAAACTATCTGTTAAGCATTTATATACGTAAGCCACCATGTTAAAATATATACAAGAGGCAGGCATGTTGGCTCATGCCTGTAATCCCAGCACTTGGGAGGCAGAGGCAGGAGGACTGCCGAAAGTCTGAGGCTAACCTGGGCTATCTAGTGAGTTCAGGGCCAGTCTGAACTACAAAACAAAACCCTGTCTCAGAAAAACTAAAAAAAAGAGAAAAGAAACAATATATATACAAGAAAGGGCTTCAGAGTCTTTATTTTTTGAGTAGTCCAATAAAAAAGAAAATAAGGGGGCTAGGGATTTAGCTCAGTGGTTCTGGTGTCTGCCTGGCAAGCACAAGGTCCTGAGTTTGATTGCTAGTAACCACACACCACTCTGCTGGGTGTGGTGGCTCAACCTGTAATCCCAGCATTCGGAGGCAGAGGCAGGATGATTGCTGTGAGTTCTAGGCTAGTCTGGGCTACATAGTAAGTTCAGGGCAAGCCTGAACTACAAAGTGACACCCTGTCTCAAAACAAAACAAAATAAAAATCAACCAAACAAAAAACATAAATAAATTTCCATGACATTTATTCTTTTAATATGATCTATTCTTTTAATATGAAGACATGAGGATTTTTAAAAAGTTATTTTATATGTTTCCTAAGTAATATATGCATTAATTTTAGAAAATATAGAAACAATAGGTTTAAAAGAAATAGGAAAGAGCAATAATTGTAATCTTGTAACTAAAGAGATAATCACTGCTAATATTTGGGCTGTGCCTGGAATGAGATTCCTCTTTGTGTCTTCTAAAAAGTTAAATTTCTCAAGACCTAAAGTTTATTCCCATGGTGGTATCTGTCCAACAGCAGTTCACAAAGTGGCAGAATCTGATGAGAAACTGGACTTGTAAGCACTTGTACATCTTGTGCCTTGTGCATCTCTAACATCTCAAAGAAGTGCGACTTGCACAGATCAGATGGAGCTTCGGCTTGCGAAGACTTACTCTGTGTGAGGTACATCGGCAGCTGCCTGATGCACTTTATCTTACATATTCCTCAGAACGACTGCATTTTACTGAAGATGAAAGATAACCCTTACTGTAAAGGTCACCAGAGATCTTTACTTTCACTGAAGGAGAGAGACAATCCATGAAGGAAGTTAAGAGTTCCTTTTGTAATCCTACCTTTTGTTTTTGAAGCCATCTTTTTCTCAAATAGAAGTCAAGGAGAGGGCACAAGTCTGCCCTAGAGAATGAGTGTATGGAGGGAGCTGTGGAGGATGTAACGTAGAAGAATAGTTCTTCATCAGTCAGGAAGAAAAAGAATAAGGTGCACACCTTGAAATTGTCTCCTCTTGCCCTTTGTTAGTCGTCAGTTCAAACTGGTTAATAATTTTGTTATTGATAAGTTTTAAAATTTGTGATGGTCAGGAAGACACCGAACGCACAAATTTCTGAGGACCCTTTGAATGTGGTTGCTGCTAACGTCAAATTTGGTAAAGCCTGACACCAAGACCATACTTTCTTCCTGCTTCTTCACCCTCTCCTTCCCTTTCTTCATCACTTAGGTCACTCATTACCTTGGATATGTAGAGAAGGCTGTTCAACTCTGACTTTACTCTTTGAATGGGATTTTTATGTCTGGAGTCTTGTGAGATGTAGATAGATAGTTGTTGACCTCAAATCTATTTCATACCTGGGAACCATTTCAACTCCTCTTCATAACTTCAAAGTCTTGCTCCTTGGAATCTGACTTCCTTCTTGAGTTCCTTTGCCTTCCTCATAATTCCCAGCACAGAGTCCCATTTCATTTTCTCTTTTCACAGCACATCCAGTTACTCACATATCGGATGCCTGCTGACTCTGCTGAGAATACTGGGGGTTGTCGTGGAACAGCCTTACCTCATTCCAACATGTCGCCCCTGACTCTAAAGCCACAGGCTTCTACCTCATAAGAGAAGTAATCTAGTTTTTTCCCCCAACAGCCAATCTGCTTTGTCCAGGTTCCCTAGAATTCTGAAAAATTCAAGTTTCTTTCTCTTGTTATAGACCCTAGGAGGTAGTCTGAAATAATTTCCTACAAAGCCTGGGGCCTTGAGAGTGTCAGCTTTCAGCAAGGTGACATTCTTGTTATTCTTTGCTTGGTTGCTTTCTTTGTTCTTTAGCCACAGATTAGATCCCTTGCCCATGGTAACACCTCCAGCTGTGTCCCATTCATCTCAAAGGGGACAAAAAATGAGCACAGAATTAAACCGCTGTGATTTCAGCAAAACCCCTAAAAATGTGATCCAGGAATGTTCTGTGGTCAGAAAGTGGTCATAGCTAACTCTCCTAGTGGGGTGAATGAATGTTCATGTTAAGAGTAGCTGTACCCTCTGCACAGCTGCAGACCACCTGTAAGTGAACCTGATTCATCTCAGATACCTTCTACTCCAGGAAGTTATGGGAATACCGGTAAAATTTAATGATGTAATTTAAAGGACGAGGCTGGAGTTAAAAATCCAGAAAATAGTCAGCTCACTAGTGAATACTGAGCTCTTTACCCCAGCTAAAGTGGCACCTGCTGCACCAGTGCCCTGTCAGTGAGGACATTCTTGGTTTCTGTCACTGTCTCTCATAGTGATGTTTATCACACTGGACACATACATCTAATTTGAAATCAGATGTACCAGTTACTTTACATGATAACAAAACAAGGCAACATAATAACTCAGTGATCAAAAAAATCCCATATATTTCCATGAGAAAAATACAGACGCCCAATTCCTGCTCAAAGCACAGTGTTTTAATCGAGACAATAGAGTGTGAAGGAGCAGCAACTGCCGCGGTTTTATCCGGTACGGTTTGGCACCGGCTCCTCTTTACTTTGATCAAACCTTTTAATTAAACTGACTACTATAATTCCTATGGAAATTAGTGTTTATGTTATTTTCTTGCTACAAAGGCATTTCTCTAGGACTTATGTTTTTTTTAATCCCAGGAGCACAAATTGGAATTTTTTTTCTGCTTGAAATGTAATTAAAAACTCATTTGATTACAATATTTCTGGCTCTGTTTTACTTATTAAATTCCTGTAATCAGTTTTCTTTTATGAAGCTGCTGGGAAATGATCTTAAAAGCAACACATTTTTCTCTTCCTTGGCAGGTTCCCGAGCATTTACTAAATTACATTCATAGCACCTGCTCATGATTCGAATTACTCCACCAATTTATCCCTTAAACCATTTGGGTTTATTTGGCTTAGCCCCAAACAGCGTTCTTTCCTTTATCCTTGTTCTTTGTTCTCCCTCTTGTTTCTTTGGTGTGGAGTAGAATAAAGAGGGGGCATATCTTTCTGGAATTCCTTCCTTCCCTTCGTGTCCTGCTCTCCTAAACAAAACTGCTCTTCCAGAACTTCATTTTCTTCTGGTCATGTAATAGTTCTGGGCAAAGGTAGCAAATATCCTATCTTAGGGAGTTATGCTTACGCAATGCATTTGCTACTTAGTGCAGTTAGCGGACAGAATATGGAACTCTTACAAAGTAAAGGGTTACCCAGAGACCTGAGGCCCAAGGTGCATGGCGAATTCATCCAGGGACATCTGCAAGAGAACTGCTTCTAGTTTGTGCAAAGAGTGGACATTCCTAGCAGGTGGCATGGGCAACTGATGCCTGCTGGGTTCTCTGATGGTGCTACTAATGTCTGGTTTGACTTGTTTCTCACTGAGAGGGAGAAAGAGCCATCGGCTCAGTCTTCACATGTGTACAGTGGGACTATAAAGGTTGGTACTGTGCACTGCCTGTTGGCCACAGGAGGCCCAGCTCTCTGTGGCATCGCCATGGTGAGACCATCGAGTCACTTATTAGACATGTCCAGAAGCACACACTGCACTGCTTCCAGGGCAGTTTATTTTGACTCTCTGTTCTGACCTGAGAATGTAGCTCCTATGCTGAGCTGAAATCCACATCTGTAACTTCTGTCAAATGGTTCTAATCCCTGAGCCAATCTCCTTTCAAACCAGAACCTTCTCAAGAAGCGTGGGACGATGATGTACGTACCATGCCAAGTGTAGGTCAGGGAGGATGAAGCATCAGAAACACAGCTTGAGATGTACAGGTCTCCTATGGACAACCTTATGCTGTCACTAGAGGTCCAAGAGCTCTCCACCCCCTCCCTGGCCCATCACAGACAGGATCTGGGACACTTGCTGCACTAAGGGACACAGCCCTGGAATCATGTCATCTAGATGGCTGAGACTCCACTTGCTGGTTCTATTCACACTCCGTTGTTGAATTCTTTCCTGTATTGTGTAGCAATACAGTTTATTCCATTTTTTCATTAATGTTTTGACTAAGTAGCACATATATGTAGCTCAAGGGACACAAAAGCTACAATGTAAAATCGCCCTTCTTCACTTGCCTAAGCACCTGGGTTTTCTCAAGAGGGAAGAGATGTTATCTGTTTTTGTGTATCCTTCAAGAACCTTTCCATCGTTTGTAAGTAGAAAATGAGATTTTCTCATTTGTATAGCTACCTAGAATTTCAATGCTGTCATAATTTGTTTAAACAGTTCTTTTAAAAAAAATAGAAACTGCGGGTTCTTTATAGTTGGCCACTCCAAATACTGATGTAGTGGATATCCTTGTGGAAAGCCATTTTGTGGGTGCTGGGTTTGTGAAACAATTAAATTCTAGAATCATTGCTGCTGATTTCAGGAGCATACGCATTTGCATTTTGATAGACTCTACTAAAGCAACACACACAAATTCTACGTAAGATATAGAACAGCATCTTACATTAGCCATTCCTAGAAGAGAAAGACAATGTAGAACCCACACCAACTGTTTGGATTAATGATACTTTGAGGGTGGTAAACCTAAGAAGGGTGCACAAATCTGGCATCTGGCTCTCTCCCCCGCATACAGTCCAGATGCTAATGTGTACACAATCATGTTGTTCCAGGAGTTTTTTTTATTATCTTCCTCCTCTGAAAGAAACTTCCCAAAGAGTGAGTGAATCTATTTTAATTTCTTAATTATCTTTAACCATTTTCCAATGCATTTAGGGTGTTCACAGATAATTCCTGTTGTTCAAAAATGTTTACTGAATGCTCGCTTTGTGTTAGAGTCTACTAAGTACTTTCTAGACATTGTTGTTTCATTTTCTGAATAACTTTATGAGGTAGATACTATTATTGTCCTCTTCGTTGTTTTATGATTGAAGAAATCGAGGCCTAGATAGTTTAAAAGACTCATTCGTGGTCATTCAGTTGGTCCGGGGAAGAACTGACAGGCTGCTGCAGTTTCTCAACTTCAGTTTTCTTGCTATTCTGGGCCAGATAATTCTGCATTGTGGGCCTTTCTTGTGCATGGTAACATACTACAGAAGCCAGTAGCAGCTCATCCCCAACTCCATACCAAGTCATGGTAGCCCCCAAATATTAAATGGATATTACAAATGTCTCCTGAGCAGTAGAATGATCCCAGCTAAGAGCCATTGCTTTATGGCCTCTAAGAATTACCTGCCTTACTCAGGTCTGACACTGATGGAGCTTTCTTTCATTAGAAGAACCAAAAGTAACCAGCAGGATATTATAGGATGAACCTTAATAGCAGTATCTCTGCTAGTAGAGAGAAAAAGATTTCTGCCTCAGCCAAACAGCATCCATTCCCCTGCTCTTTGTCTTCTTTTTGTGAGTACCTTCTGTTTATCGAGCACTCACTGTGCAGGATGAGGACCAGGGGTTTGAAGTTACTACCCCCTTAATCTTCATAGTGGTTGCATGGAAGAGGTAATTTTATCACCTCTCCTTCTTAGACATAAAACCGAGTTTCAATAAGGTTAAGTGTTCTGATGATAGTCATATATAGAGAGATGGAGCCTAGAATTTTACTTAAGTCTCTCTGATTCTTCGAGTATTATAGGAAAACTTCTCTTCTGAGAGAACTAGTCATTCTTCAAAACTTAGCTCTATCTTATCTTCTGTGAAGTTTCTGATTTTCCAGCGTACAACCTGGATTCTTTCATTTAGACAGGTTTCTTCACATAGTATGGCCTTGAACTTGCTATGCAGAACCTCTTGATTTAGCCTCCAAGTGCTGGGATTACAGGGGTGTGCCACCACACCAGCATATGGCCTCTTTTTTTATGCATACCTCAAATATGTTCTCTCTCTGCGTCTCCAGTCACACCATTCATATCTAAAATGTTTTTGTATTTTTTTTCTACTTTAAATATATCCTATGGACTTTAAAAATACATTATATGTCTTTCTTCTGTCTTTTAAAGATTTTTCTCTTATCATTGGACTTAAACAATCTGATCTGATAAGGCTTGATATAGTTTCATTTATGTGTCTTCTGCCAGGGGTTCATTTAGAATCTTGGCTCTTTACGTGTATAATTTTATTGCATTTAAAAAAAAAAACTTCCACCGCTTTCTTCAACTGTTTCTAATGCCTACCTTTACCATGAAAACTCCACTTATACATGTATTAAGCCATTCAGTGTTGTCCTGCATCACATCTGACCATTTCTTTTCAGTCTTTCCTGCATTTGAGTTTCATTTTGGATGGTTTCTATGGCTGATACTGAAATTTTTTCTTCTGTTGTGAATCCCAGCTATTGTAGTATTCATCTTAAAAATCAAACGTTTTGGGCCAGGGATTTAGCTCAGTGTTTCTGGTGCCTGCTTTGCAAGTGTAAGGTCCCTGGTTTGATCCCTGGTAACCACATACAACAATGCCGGGTAAGGTGACTCATGACCACTAGCAGTCAGTACCACACATCACAGTGCTGGGTGTGGTGGCTCACGCCTGTAATCCCAGCACTCGGGAGGCAAAGGCAGGAAGATTCTGAGCTCAAGGCTGAGTTCAGGACCAGCCTGGACTACAAAGCGAGACCCTGTCTCAAAACAAACAAACAAACAAGAACAACAACAACAAAAAATCAGACTTTTCTTTTCTACAGGCTTGATATAGGTTTTTGTTTTCTTTCACAACTCTGTTACAAAGTCCTGCTGCAGAAACAAACTTAGAGTAACCCCCTTGGGAAATGAATATGGTATTCTTATTAACATTATTTCTGAGACTTGGTTTTGATCAGTTCACCAAGCTGCCAGGAGCCAGATTCTGGCCTCGCTTCCCTCTGCCAGCCCGACCCACCCTGCCATCACCTGGCTCCGCGCACACTTAGTAGTTGATCTCTTCTGTTTCTTGGAAATCAACAGCTGGATATGGGAGGAAAGACTCAACAAGCAGCCTAGTTTGGTCTTAGAAAAAGTGAGTTCTCTTATATTCTGTTGTTAGATAGGGGTGTAGAGAACCTCACTAAATTAAAACCAGAATTGGTCTTTGAACCTGAAAATGTTTACCTGTGCCACTGATACCTTTAAAGAACTGGCGGGAATCCTCTGAACTGCCTATTCATTTTTTAAAAATAAAGAAAAGATGTTTTTATCCTCCTCCTGTTGAATTATGTTTATAGAGTTGTCAGCAATATGAGTTAGAATTTTTTGCCTTCACTCATCCCTACCTTATGCAAGATAAATAAATAGAAACTAGGAGATATGAAATATGACAGAAGAGAAATAACTTAGAGTATTTTTTGAATTTTTGGGGGGGATAAAATATAAACTGGACTTGGAAGTCACCTCAAATATCTGTTTGAAACATTAACTTTGTTATGAGGATATGATCCCTTTTTACTACATGATTAGTTCATTTCTCAATTATAATGTTACAAGCCTATTTGGGGACTGGTATTTTGAAATGGAAAATCACTGATAATATGACTGGCAGGCCTCATTCTTTCCCATTCTTTCCCAGGAAGAGCAAGAGTGGAAGTGAGCAATGGAAAGCCTTGAAACTCTCTTGATTCACAGGGTTTCAACAACATCTCTGAGCAAAACAGTAAATTTATATTTAAGGTATTTGACCTTAGAAAAACGTGGCTAACTTTGGGAGCAAATCTTAACTTTTAAATTAGTGAGCTGTTGAATTACTAATCCCTCTGGGCTCCAGAATATTAGGTTTATGCATGATTTAATCTGACATCTCCCCAGACTGCTCATATGACACTGCAGTGACACAGCTGGTACATTTGGCTCGTCAGCCTCCTGCTCTCACACCTGTTGTGAAGGCCAGACACACATGGACTGACTCCCTAGAACTGAACTCATTACCTTTCTTCAAACTTCCCTCTCTCTCAGGTTTATTCTTTCAAGAGGCTGAGCACTATTATCCAGCCATCTGCCCAGCATGGCATCTCCCTCTCTCCCCCCATGACACCAATTACTAGGTCCTGTCAGGCTTAACTCCAAGGATCTTAACTCCAAAGCATCAGTGTGAAGTCATTTACAGCTCCCATTCCCAGTACTGTCATCCTCCCAGCAGTTGTAACTCTGCCACAGCACGCTCACCCATCCATCTCCCAGCCTCCCTCTTGCTCTTGGCCAATCTTCTCTCCACCCCGAAGCCCCACAGGGTGAAGTTGATCAAAACCATACACTCAAGCTCACCCTTCTCTACTCTGAGCCTTTCCGTGGTGCCCATGTGATGTGAATGTGCTCCTTAGGTAAGTCCAGATCCCTCAACATGGCCCACGAGATTATCAGAAAAGGAGAACTGTTGTAGTGAGAGAGAATGAAAATCAGAGATAACACAAAACAAAAAAAACAAAATTATAAACCTGATGGAAAACTTTGATTATGACGGAAAAACAAAACTCTGAAATGCCAAAGTTATCCCCCTTTCCCTAGAAAATGTGAAATAAACATCTTTCTATTCATCTTAACATTCTCTTGAGCTTAAAATGAGAAAGTTGAACTGCACATGTTCAGGGCAGGGGCTAGCGGAAGTGCTAGTCACTACACGTGAGAGCAGATGGAGCTGGTTCAGGGCCCAGATGGAGGCAGCAGAGACGCCCCAACCTCACTTCTTTCTTTCCCATCCCAGTGGCTTTTGAAACCAAGGCTGTGTAAAAATTAATTTGCATTAAATTGCTTAAGATAATGTATTAACTACTGTAAGAGGCTTCCATCAGTTGTCAGAAGTTATTTCAAAAAACTCCAAGTGAACAATAATGAACGCAGAAGCAAGCTAAGACTTCTTTAGATGAATGTTTTATACATTTACATTACTGATAGTGGCCTTACCCCATTGTTTTTTGTATATTTTCAGAAGTTGGACAATTAGTAATAAATATTTCCACAGAGTGCTCATAAATCTTAGGCACTGGGCTTTTTTGTACTTTACATACTTTGTTGAATTAAATCCTCCAAACAACTAGAAGAGGGAGATCTTTCCTTGTCAGCCCATTTGAGAGTTGACAAAATTTTAGCTCAGAAATGGAAACACTTCCCTGGAGCCACAGAGCTGTAGCTTGGACCCAGCACTCTAGCCCCAAGCTCATGTTGGTGACATTCCTGTATTTGTAATGCTGGTATATGGATTTGCACAAGGCAGCCCTGTTGATATTGTTATTAATAAATGAATTTCCAGACAGGCACTGTTTCTCCATCTTAAGGAATATCTGACTGTCCAGTGAGTGTTTTCTTAAACAGTTCTGAGTGCTGCTGTGCCCCTTACATTTCTATGACTTAGTTTGCAGGATAATAAAAATTGATCAGAAAGAAAATATTGGTCACTGTGAGTGAACAAGGTTCAAAGTCGTCCAAAGGTAAAGCTAGAGCTTGGGAATCACAAAAAGGATAGAATAATAAGAGGAGGTCAGAGACAGTGGCTGAGCATAGCTGACACACACAATGGGCTCACAGGAAGTGAGGATCTGAACATTATACCATTTATTGAGTTCTTCCCAGGGTAGAATACAAAGAAGTTGAAGGGGCTCTTATGTTATAACTCCTGTTCTATGTAGGGCATAGTCATTTATTCTGGGAGGACTGTGATATTTCTAAGAGTTTGTCAGATCCTCCCATGCCCAGATGGTCATTATGTATTCTCCCACTTCTGATCCCGCACACATGGTGGCCTCTCCTGCATCTGATCCTTTAAATCTACTAATAATCCCCTTCTATTATATATTTCCTCTACAGAATCTTAATTAATACTCTCTCAGCCCTTCGATTTTGGTACTGAGAGTAGTTCTAGAGAAAGAGAATTGTAAGCATTTGTAAGGGTAGACTTCTCTAACTGGTTTAGTGGTTCCTTGGAATTGATTGCCTCATTTGATGAGACTCAAAGTTTCCGTGATCACTTCTTCTGATAATGTGGAGAGTATTGATAGTCCATGTGTGAATTGTGTAAGGTAATATACAACATACGCTGGAGATGTAGCTTAGTGGTGCCCAGCCAGTGCAAGGTCCTAAGTTCAATCCCTTGTATAGCAACAACAACAACAAACATATAACATAGACTCATTTGATTATCTTGACTCACCACTTGTGAGGAGTATGAATGTAGTGACTCTACATATAATATTTTTGAAGACTTTTGGAAGAGTGATGAGTACAGTGATACTGGCTGGCTACTTTTAGCTTCTCTGGATAAACTATCAAAAAATATTGGTTGGGGTTGTGGCTCACCAGCATAGCATCTACCTGGCAAATACCAGGCCCCGAGATTCCCAGCACAAATTTAAAAAAAAAAAAGGAAAAGGAAAAGAAAAACAAACAAAGGAAAATAATGCACTCTAGACACACTTAAACAATTTAAAGGCTTCTAAATAAGTCATGAGGAGAACCTTATCTCCTCTAGGTATAGGGCTGAAATTGCTGAAAACCAAACAAAAGCTCTTACAATGTGGCTACCTGAATTACCGTGCATGTTTAATGATTGGCCTTATAGGGTATCAGCAGATAAAGTGAGGTGACTGGTGGGAAAAGAATGGGATTCTGTAAATTGGGGTGCAGATGTTTGTGAGGAACCCAATGAGGCTGGGGACCCTGAACTCCTAAATTCTGATGAGATTATTTTACCAAAACAAGAGATTTACCCACCATCAGTGGCAGAGGCAATCCTTCTGCACTCCCACTCCTGATACCAAAATCATTATTAGTTTGCGTTCTCTAGAGGAATAGAATTTGTATAAATATGTATATACAAAAGGGTTAATTAGGCAAGTTAACAGGAAGAGAGGAGGGACTGTCGACAGTGTGTGGGATCAGAGGGGAAGAATCACAGGGGCCATCTGTGCACCAGAAACCTGATGGATCCAGTACCTGCTCTGTCCAGGAGGATGATGGAAGTCTCAGGGCAGCGGGGTCAGGGAGGCAGCATGAGTCTAAGGCTGAAGGCCTGGAAGCTCCTTGGAGAGTCTGCCCTGGAAGGCTGAAGAAACTGGAGACTAATATCCCATGGTAATGGTCAAGATGGGAGACACTTCTTTCTTTCCCTTTTTATTCTCTTCCATCTAAGCTAGAAGCCTATTGGTTTGTGCCATCCACGTCCAGGGTAGTCTGTGTTCCTTCACGTTGCTGGCCTACCTGCTAACATCCACAGACACACTCATAACTGTGCTTTACTAGTCTGCTTGACATTTCTCAATCTATTTAAGTTGACAGATAGTTACCAGTCACAATTAGTTACCTGCCCAATCTAAGTTCTAACCTCCTGTGAACTTAGGAGTGTCCAGGGAGACATAAGTAGAACTCATAAAGTAGAAATTCAGGGAAAATTCAGCTACATCCTCAGACCTTTAAGAAAATTAAAAAAAAAAAAAAAAAAGACATGGTCTCGCTAAGTTACTAACTTGTCCAGGCTGGGTATATATGCCAGATAGAAAGGAACAATATTTTCCTTTTCTTTTAAAGGTTGCATATTCTTATCCTCTCATGTTATGAGGACTCAGCAGACACTGGTAAAGATGCTCACTTCCTCTGGTGGCAAAGTCATCAGGCCTGTGACCTGGTGGCTTGGAGGAAGGCAGGGGGCCTCAAGGAGCCAGTGGGCAACTTCCAATTGCCTGAATTTTCTCTGTGGTCCAGGTGAACTCAGATAGGAGAACCAGCTGCTAGTCATTTTCTCTTTAGTGAGAATTCAATGTTACGCCATATTTATATATATTTTTTGTCCAACTGGAAAAACTATTTTTCTACCTGTGATTTTTTCTATGAAACTAATACAATTCAAAGGTGGTAAGTTGGCTGTGTGAGTTTTTTGTAAATGCCAACACATACTGTCACATGTTTTATATTTTGTTAGTGGTGGTGGAGACTTTAAAATCTAAATATTGTGAGACAGTTATACAAATGCCAGTAAAGATTCTAAAGCCACAGAACAAATGCTTAGTATTAAGGCAAGCAAGCGCGTTAGAATCCAATCCAAGCATGATTCAGACCTGCAGTTGGAATCTTAAGGCCACAGTCTACTCAAGCTATAAGTGTAGCATCATTGTCTAATATCTTGAGAGCTAATTACAGTACTGGTAATAATTTAGAAAGGCTTCATTTTCTTTCTAAGGTTTGCAGAGATTAGTAGTGCATGTAAAAGTGAAAATGCAACAACGCTCTTTTCTTTCCCTTTCTATTTCCTTCCTGACCTCACAGGTTACTTGCTCTGCTTATTTTATTTATATGCTCGAGGGATTCCTTTGTAGAAAACGATATTTACAAATGACATTAACATTCTGAATTAATGAGGCAAGAATGTTAGTCTCTTTGGATTAATAGCATTGTTATTTCCATAATATAGGGCAAGAGTCTTAAACTCAAATGTCTACTGGGCCAGGCTGGTAAAATTAATGAATGAAGTAGGCTGCATAATACAGTTGGGAGTGGTGGGGATTATGGTAAATTGCAGATTTTGCAATTTTAAAACTCATGCTCAATCACATGAAACATGTCTGTGGTCTGTTCTGTGGGCCAGTTGTTTGCCTGCCCTGCTACAGAGTAAAACACATCTTGCTGAGATGACTAATCACATTTATGAATGTGCCCTGGGTTTCAGGTGCCAGACCAACGGCTCTCCACATGTGCTCTGATTAAATCTCATGACAGTGTTGCGAGTAGGTATCACTGGCCCAGTGTAAACAGATAAGCCCGCTTGAGATTGTCACAATTAAGTTAGAAAAGCCAAGGTTGGGCTGAGCATTTAGCTCATTGGCACAGTGCCTACCTGGCAAGTGCAAGGTCCTCAGTTCAATCCCTAGTACCGCAAAGCAAAACAAAACAATAGAATTCCAGTACATGAATAAAAAGGCCAACATTTACCGTGGTTAAATGTAAAGCACACCTGGAATGTCAGGCCACGGGTCCAGGAGCTCAGTGGAAGCACTGGTAACAAAGGCTGTTCACATCTTACTGCAGTGCCAAGGACATGGAGCAACTTTTTTGTTCTCTTCTCCTTGGCATTGATTTAGGACAAAGTCATAAAAGGGAGTCTTCACCGAGTAAGAAAGAAACTCCACCTCTCAAACATTAGATACGGTCAATCTTATCCAGGTCTTCTACTCTAGCTGGCCCCAGGAAAATAAACAAGGATTTTAGGGCCTAAGATAGCTGGTGTAAATGGGAACAAGGAGACCGGCCTCTTCTGTTCTAACGAGCCCCTCTAGGATCCTGTCCTAGCTTATCCTGGTGGCTGGGTTTTCAGAGTCGACTGGAAATTAATCAGTCAGGTTCACTGCGTAGGCTACTTCTGACTTGGTGAAAGGCCTGCTGACCTGGAAGCCACAGCTTTTGATGGAGAGGGCTTCATATAAAAAGTAGTTGGACCACGGAAGCAGCCACACAGTCATAATCTACCTCTCTACAAGCCAGAGTATTTCCCAATAAAACAAGACCACCAGAGATTCTGTGGAAATATAAAAACATTTGTTAGTTTTGCAAATATCAATGTGTAAAAAGCATTTTAAATTTCAGTTTGTTGAGCTGAAAACATTCATTCACTACACGCTTCCATATACCTCTCATGTGTGATGAGTGCTCAGGTCCCCCCTGGTTTGGTGGGGATGGTGCACATGTGCGAGGGCTGCACAAGTACCTAACTGCAGACTCTTCCTTTTGCGCACATGGTGTTCTGAGTAGGCAGAGCACCCGAGAGTGGATTCTAGAGTGCTCTCTTAGCATTTGCTCTTCTTCTTCATCTCCTTTTTTAGCTTCTATGTGAGAGACCCAATAGCCAAAAGACTAATTTTATGTAGTGATGAGCTATTTAGTGAGCATTATGCAAATCTGATGATTTTGGGCATGTCTGTGAGTGACAGTGATTCTCATACTGAGCACCAAGCAGTTCTCAGAGTCCTGGAGGAGGACAGTCAGGGCCGCACAGCCCAGTGCTCCAGGCTTGCAGAGGACAAGACCCATAGGGAACACTCTGTCTTTAGTAAAGGCCTTTGGAAACAAAAATTCTCCGTTACTTTGGTGATCTCTCTATATGGTTAAGGAATCTTTTGTTTAATTCTGTAACACAATAAGGAAAATGAGATTTTCTATAGAAAGAATAGGAAGACAAGTAAGGAATATTTACATGCTCCTGGGTGGATATGTGAGGAAGGTATGTCATTAGCTGGCCTTCTCTTTGTCCACAGAAAGGGGTTTATCTGTCCAGTTGCACTTATTATTGTGGCTCTTCTTGATATTCTAAGTCTTTAAAAAGCTAAACTATGTGAAAAGTTTATATGAGGGCCAGGGAGTTGGCTCAGTGGTTCCGGTGCCTGTCTTGCAAGCGCAAGGGCCCGGGTTTGATTCCCCGGTAAC
>PVIR01024011.1:0-26390 GCA_004026965.1 Petromus typicus
GCATAGCTAATTATGGAAGGCATAATTACTTGACACGTGCACGCTGTTCACTAGCAGTGCTTAGATCTCTTATTTTCATGTAACTCTCCATTTCCTACTTGAACTTGCTATTCATATATCCACCAGATGATTATTCAGATTTGATTTGAACTTACATGCTGTAGTTTGGATTTCAAGCATTCCTCAGAGACCCACGTGTTAAAGGCTTGGTCTATAGCATGGACCTTACGGGAGGTCATTGAACTTTGTAAATGTGACCTTATTATCATAGATCCATCAGAAAACACACGCCCACAGGGATGTCTTTGGGTCACAGGACCGGTGCTTGATGACGGAGACATTAAGACCTGGCCCTTCTTCTTCTCTTTCTCCTCCTCCCCTCCTCCCTTGCCTTCTCCTCTTCCTGTTCCTCCTTCTCTTCTGCCTCTTTCTGTTCCAACTCCTCTTCCTTCTCACCTTCCTCCTGCTCTTCCTTTTCCTCCTTCTTCTTTCTCTAAGAAGTACCTGATTTTCCTCTTACATGTGGTCCCTTCTGTGACGTCTTCTGTCCCCACACACCCAAAAGTAACACAGCAAACTGAATACAGAAACCACTAAGCAAAAACAACCCTTTGCCTTAGACTTGATTTAGCTCAGGTGTTTGTTAGAGTGACACAAAGCTCCTGCACCACTGCTTTTGAGAACTTGTCCCTGAAAATCCCACTTGTCCCTTAGGGAGCTCTGCACCCTGGTGTGTCATGGGCACCCACCAGTCTCCCTCGTGATGGGGGACATCAGATGCTGAGCATCAGCCCCAGCATCTCTTCCCCGTGCCAGCACCCCAGCTCCTTTGATCACCCCATGCCGTCTCTTGGTTCTTCACTTTCCCCATTTTCCTCCTAAAATCAGAAGTCTGTAAAGCTTATGACCAGAAGAGAAAAAATGTCCTTGCTTATCTCAAGCTAATGTTCTTGCAGGGCTCTGTCCAGTTACTTTAGCTGGAGCTCACATTGATTCCTTTGCCAGCCAGCTAACACTATGTTGGTTATTCAGGCTACAAAAGCCCTTGAGGTTTTTAAACATTACATTTTAATTAGTTTTGAGTTCACTCACTTTTATTTTTTAATAAAATCGATGCTATGCGACCAAACCCAATGTTCCTTTTAGAGAGACTGATTTGGGCAAGACAGTGTCTGGCAGTCCACAGTCTCCAGCTGGCTCTGTTTTGGCTGCTTCAGATTTGCACTTGGGTCTAAATGAGCATCTTTTGAATGTGGCTCTTTAAACAGTCCCATGTTCTCTTATTTGTACCTTATTATCATAGATCCATCAGAAAACACACGCATATCTGTGGTCTAAGTATGAAGGCTTAGTGCATGGAAAATACTTTATTTTGGAATGATAAAATCTATATGATAATGCCCAGAAAGGGGGACATTGTGTGGGAACTTGATTTGGTTCTTTAAAGATGTTATATTATTATATATACAGTTCACAAGCTTGATTCTTTCTGTGATTCTGTATCCATCCAAATTGGATGAGAACCAAATCAAATTTGATAGTTAGGCTCAGTGTTGGCCTTGCAGGGAATTTCACGTCCAATTCCATTTGTGACCAGAATCGTGGGGAGAATTGTTTGTGAACGGAAGCAATATACATGATCTGAGAAATGCAGAATTGATAGATGAAGATAGAGGAGAGGAAGATAACTTTTCTGCCAAAGGATCTTCTCACATTAGTAGTGTCAAGTATGGAATAAATGGTTGGCAGTGTTTTAGCCATCTTCATTAGGGCTGTTACACAATTAGTTTTGCCCTTTCTGGTCATGAGCGTCTTAATAGCAGCTGTTACTTGGCATCGACTGCTACACACGTCTCTCCACAGACAACTTGGACATTAGAAATGACCTGTTCAGTTCTGAAAAAAGCCCATTTTTAGAAATAAGATTGACTTTATTCAGTTATAATAGAATGTACATTGCTGCACCATTTATATAAAAGCAGCTGTTATGTGCATAGGATCCCATACAAACTTGGTTTCTGTTTGTAAGGGAATATCCGAAGAGGAGCACTTAGCCTGGTGCTGGCGCACATGCTTGGCGTATACTCAGTTGTCCTTTTGGTCAGGTTTTCCCTCCTTTTGTGAGAGGAGAGCTCACTTTCTTTGTCGGGTCTTAAGACCCAGTTTCTTCCTGTAATTTGGTTGAACGGCACACGGCATGTATATTCGCATGCCCTTTTTAATTAAATGTCACTACCTGACCGATGTCCTCGGATGGTCTCTAATGGGTCCCCCTCGGCTCACAGCTCCCTTTTGTGTCGCTTTGTGCTCCTCAGGTTTCTGTTTGTGAGGACTTGAGACTCCAGCTGCATGTGAGGCCTGAGGCCATCTCGTTCCGGGTCCCTGTGCTCCGTTTGTCTTCAGCTCCCGCCTGACGTTTTTCCTGATTGGTATTCTTTGTACACAGCAGAGGAAATGATGCTCTTGGCCCCTCTGTTGGCAAAGTATCTCCCCGGTAGAGATGCGAAACTGCAGCATCACCTGCGGACACTCATCCCTGAGGTGCCGGTGCGGCGGCATAAACAAGGACTGCAGTGAAACAATTTGAGGAAAGTTTTCACGCGTGAGACACCTACAAAAGCACTATGTAGCCATAATCTGCTCCCATTTAAATATTTACTAATACTGACTAATTAGAGCAAAGCTATGTTTTGTTCTTGCTCTGCAGAAATATATCAGTTCAACTAGCATTAATACTCATGCAATGATCCTACACACTTTCTAATCTGAGCCATAGACTGAATATGATTTAATGATGCTATCTTAAATACTCCCCATTTAAAGTGATTTATAAAATGTGGGGTTGTTTGAGAATTCATTTGGGAAACAATATTTACCCTGTAAGATTATTACTTTTGAGATAACTCACATGGAATACTAAGGAATTGGTACCACTTAACCAGTTCTCCCTGAGGATAACAGTTCATGAAGTGATAGTGTACCATAGGATCCAGAAAATGAAACTTACACAGTCAGAACTCTGCATGACGGTGTAACAGGCACTCCCATTCTCCTTGCGCAGCCATATCTAATTCCCTCCTTCTGATCTCTTGTGTTAATTACTTTGGTCACCGTGACAAATACCTGAGATAACTAAAGAGAACAATGTCACTTTGGCTCAGAATTTCACAGGTTCTTGGTGGAAACACTGCTTGTAGAACTAGTGAGTGAGGGGAGTCCATTATGGCGGGATTGTGTGTTGCCACAAAATTCTTCACCTCATGAGCAAGACTATAAATAGAAAAAGGAAGAGAATAGGTATCACAATCCCCCAGGCCACTCCCTTGTGACCCTAGGACCTGAGTTGGTCCCACAATGCCCTGGGCCACACCTCCCAGCAGGCCTTAGCTCTTAAAGTTTCCATGACCTCTGTTAACACCAACCAGGGACCAAGCCTCAGCACATGGCCTTTGGGTGCTGCACTGTATGCAGATTTCAGCACCCAACAGAGCCCACCAGTGTGTCACCAGTCCTGTGCTCTCTGTATCAAGGTAACCATGTAGTCTGTGATATCTGGGGATTGACCTTGCCCACACCGTGCATTTCTATTCACCCCTAAAGTGAAGCAGAGGTCATTACATTGCTACTGCTGAGAACGGGTCCATGCGATGGTTGGACATAGGCTTCTCTACTGTTCACAACTGAAGGACACGTGACTCACTTCCACTCACTCGTGGGCAGTGATGGGTAAACTGCTACACTGCTCTGGATCAACACAGACCTATGCAATTACTGGGTCACATGGTGATTATGTGGGGCAGTCATTTCGGTTTCTATAGATACAACCATAGAATGCTGGGAATTATACAGGAGAGTGATTCTATAAATGAAATAAAATTTTAATATTTTAGCAGAGCTCTGAACAGTAAATCCCTGACCCACTTACAGACCTTGGAGGTATGAACCTTCCTGTGTGTCTTGTATGAGACTTAACTGCTGGCTCACACATGAGTCGGACTGACAAATAATTCTCCCGGAGCTGGACTCGTTCATAAGTCAGAGATGTACTGTATCTGAAAAGTGAAGACTCCACCTATCTTAATAATCAGTCTCTAACTCTTCACTTTATTCCACTTCTCCGAAATCTCTTTTGCTATGTTATGAGAATTGACTTGACAGCCTCCATTCAACTCCTGCAGGATGTGCTCACTGTGCAGAAAGGCTGTGGGAACTCACTGTGTTGCTTTTCAGATCACACTGAAAATTAGCCATTATTGTGAGTGCCGGTGGTAAATACAGGTAATCTGCTCTTGAGATCGGGTTGATGTGATGATGTTACTCATCTTCTGGGTGTTGTAAACTTCTCATTCTTCTTCTCTGCCTTGTACACTGTTCGTCATTAAAGGGCAAGAGACTATTTCAGCACTAAGGCATTTAGGAATTAAAACAAAGCCTACAGTAGCCCGGCGTTGTGCACACGCTTAGTTCCAGCTGTGGGAGAAGATGAAGCAGGGGGATTGCAAGCAGAGGCCAGCCTGGGACACTTGGTCACAGCATGTCTCCAAAATTAAAATGCGCCAGTGAAGTCACTCGGGGGGCAGTGCGTGGGTAGCATGAGTGAGCCGTGGTTTAACTTCTATCAAAAAGAGAGGTGGTGGCAAAAGAGGAGGAGAGGAGGAAGGAAGGGAACAAGGAGAGGAGCCAATGGGTCTGGAGGATTTATCTGCTTATAATTCCTGATTCCCTGACAAAGGAACACTTATAAAGACCTTTTCTTGCTTCTCTTCAGAATACGTGTCCTCCTTCCAGCTCTGTCTCCGCTTTCCCGCCGCTGTCAGAAGCAGTTCCAGCGTTCCTCCTGAGAGTTTCTGGCTGTGCTGCTCTGACTGTCTGGACACTGTGAATCCACTCGAAGCATTGGTCTGTCTGTCCCGGTCACGTTCACTCTGGGGAAGAGCCGAAAGTCACAGAGGCCAGTGAGTCAGGAGGACAGGACGCAGGACGCACTGTGGTGTCACCTGAGCTCCCTCCACTAGATGGCGCTCACAGCTGGTGTCCTACCTTGTCACGGCGCTCAGAAGGGAGGACTTCCAGGAGTTTCTTCCTCCAGTGTAAGAATGATGGGATAAGTGTGATCTAGGTGAAGGATTTTGAGGGAGACTGATTAAAACGTGTAATATTTCACTGTATGTGTAATTACACCACACATTTTTAGAGCCCAGAGTCATTTTCCTACTACCCTGCAGCGGAGTGGGTATCCTGAGGAATACATCTTATCTATAAGAGTAAGAATGCAATGCATTACCGCTCTGTATGTGCATTACTTAGTCTTCTTGTTTTGTTTGTTTTGCTCGCGTCTCCTGCATTCGCAGTTGTGTAAATCCCATCATTTATAAGAGCTCTACTCTTCCTGCTTTCCCTTCCCATGGATGTGCACAGATTTACCACCACCTGACTTGACACCCTTAAAACCTCGGTTGCTTTTGGGAGATGTGCCCGAGAACTGGGCTGCACCCTTGCTCGACCTTCTTTTCTCCAGTGACCTTTGCTCTTCTGCCCGTACAGCTCGTCACTGCGCAGAGCCTCGGCCCTCTGAGACACCCGCCCCGCGCCCTCTCTCCACACGTGTCCACACTCTGTTACTCGGCCAGCAGCTGGGACCTGACCTCACAGGGCCTTTCTCACGATGACCTTCTCTGTTTTATGTTTTCTTTCTCCTTCTGCTTTACTGTTTCATCAACCTTCAGGTTTTTTTTCTCCAAATGTTCTCTCTTTTCAAATGTATATTACTTCTAACAACCCTGAATCTTGTGTGCTTATGTGACCAGGAAACATCCAGGTGACATGCACCTTAGTTCAGAAGTTGTGAGGAGCAGTCAGGAGATCTGCACCTGCTGGTGTAGGAACCTGTGGGAAGAGCTGACTAGCGCAGCAGAGGCACGAGTGTCCTTGCTACTGAAAGTCAGTCGGACACCGAGAAGCCGAATCAACACCAGCAAAAATAATGCAAAAAACTGCATTAAAGGCATGAGAAAGGACTATTTCACAAATGATAATAATCATGAAATAAACATGAGAAGGGAGAGTTTTGAAGGGGAACTAATGACAATCTGTCTTTCACTGCAATAAAACATTTACGATATTTTGACACTCACTATACATTCACTATAATACCTCATATTTTTTTTCTAAGCAGATTTTTATTATGTGTTGCTTATTTTTGTAATTTAAGTAGACAAAGATATTTTTCAGAGTTGTGCATTCATTATAACTGTGAAGTCTGACTCAAGTACTGTTCTACATGTAATACATTTCAGCTCTTTAAGATACAGCTGACTTATTTACTGCTTATACTGCACTTTTTGAAAAGGAAAGAATTATTAATCTACTGAAAATAGTATAATAATAAGTAAATAATATTTTATGAAATGGTTATAATCAAATATAAAAACATTGAGACAAAAGTAAATGAATGAGCCACAACTGGGCAAGATGCTCTTCCTTCCAAGTGTTCCCAGGCATCATTCATGCTAAAATCCAGGCCTGTTTCCCACGTGAGCGCAGCACCGTTTCTGTGCCCAGAACCAGAGCCAAAGTCATCTGAGCTGCTGTAGTGTCATTCCAAAATGATGGCTCTGTTCGGTGCCAAGTTATCTCAGCAAGTTGGAACTGCACTTACAGAGGGAAGAAACACAATACTTATATCCAAAACAATCTAAAGTAGACATTATTATCACAGTGTGATTTTGTCACTGAACTTTGAGCTGTTCATCAGAAGTGAGGAATGACCCTGTGTCTTCATTGGCGGTCTTTGTGTCTCTCTCTCTGTATGAGATCTAAGGGTTTGCATTCCTAAAGACTTAAGGGACAGACACAGCTCAGCGAACAGCCCAGGGGTCGTCCTCAGCCCTGAACCTGGCTCTGATAGCCAGTGCGCGGTAGTGAGTCCAAGCGTGCAGAGGACCTGGGCTTCGCTGCTTCTCCAGACCAGTCCAGGGACCCTTATCAAACCTGCAGTGAAGCCAAGAAAAATCAGCTATGAGAAAGCATAGAAGAACAAGTAAAGAGAGACTAAAGAGCGAGTGATTATTATGAGATAAATTTGGAGTAGAAAGAAGAAATATAATGTTGGATAATTTCTAAATCATTTACAAATTGAAAATTAGAGTGAAATGACTCTCACACCTCCTTTATAGTATATGACCCTGTGGGGCTTGCTGGAAGCCCAGCGTCTGATGCCCACAAACGTGTTTAAAGTCAGAGCCCTCTGCTGGCCTCCCTGATGGGTGGTTCTGCTGTGGGCACATCCTGAGGAAACACTGGGAGACGCTCTGTTCTTATGCGGCAGCTGGAAACCCCTCCCCACCTAACAGATTCCAGCAGCCAGAGACCCAGCTCTGCGTCCGCTTCAGTCTGTGTTAAGTCACCACTGCTGCAGAGGCTGGTAGACTTCTCGGTCTTCTCCGAATCTTCCTCCTTAATCACTTCTCTTGTGATGAGACTTCCTTTTACAATCAGGAAATCTAAATTTTCATTCTTTTCGTCTAGCTGCCCACTCTGTTTTTTCAGCTCGTTTATGAAGAGCCTGCAGTGGGTGTTCCCTTAATATCCCCGTCTGCCCTCGCGCTGCACTTCTGTGATTCTGGCTCAGAACACTCGGAGTGGACAGCAATGCCATGGAGCTGACCTGGGGGGAAGATGGGAGATTTCTAGCAGAGCACACAGAAATGGGGCATTGTTTCAGAAGGAACGATCCTTGTTATCATGTAACATCGTTATTACCGGTACTGATCGTGCATTCTAGAACTTTGTCTTCCTGATGAAATCTGGAGTCTATGCATCTTTATGTTCACTGCAGATACTGTATTTTAATGGACTGGAATGACAGGACAGCCTGGAACGTTGGAACACAAAGCACAGATGGCAAATGCTTTCAGCAGTTTGGAGGCACGATTAAAATTGGAACTGACTCTGCATATGTGTCTAGGCAGGATATCTATTTTCAAGGGCACTGATAAATTCTGGATCAGGCTATACTAGGTCCTCAGGAAGGCCTGGATCCGTGTGTGGACAGAAGAAGCACATTGCTTTGCTACAGAGTCTGTAGGTCACAATTTGCAGGTGGTGAACATTGTCAAGATGCTAAGTGTTTGAGGCCTCCCAGAACCTGGCACAGCCCAAGGTGGCCCCTCTCCTTGCTCCTCCATCAGGAAGTGCTGTAAGGAGCTAGAAATGCTTCCACCACACATGACCTCTGCCACTCAGACTCTGTGTCCTTCAAAAACACACAGCTGAAGTGGTTTTTCTAAACTTTTCGACTTTGACAATATAAATCCTTTGTATCGCGTCTTCTCTCCATCAAACTTGTATTCCAGTGCCACCATAGCAAGACAAAGAAATACTTCACTGGATCTATATTTTATCATCTTGTTAGTCATTGATGGCATGACAGGATTTTTGCTTTCAGAGTAGGAATTGTGATACATTTTTAACAGTGAATTTTCAAGAGAAAAGTGTCAGTCTCACAGAGCAGATGAAGATGTGAGGGGTTCCAGATGGCCTCTCAATTGCAGCAAGGCACCACAAGTGCTTCAGTAAATTTCAAATGACAAAAAAAGGAAATTGCATAGGTCATAGATGAGTATGTGGCTAATGCCATCTACTTAATAAAACAATTGTTGAGTTCTCTATTGATGTAAGATAATGGGCTGATGATGCAATAACTTGTAGCAAATTATTGGTAACATCAAGAGGTGACTTTATCACATTTTTTCTAGATTAGGAGGTGTGATGAAAGCACACTGAATATTCAATTTAAATAATTTATTATAGTTGAAGACACACTGCTCTTAATCCTCATCAAAGTACTCAAAATATCCCTCCTCATTTCAAACATGCTTATTCATCATTCTGTATAATGTGCCTTTTCCTGCAATAAGTTTTTCCTGGGGGAGTTTGGATGTTTCTTGGTCAGCTCTTCTTATTCACTAACTGTGAGCAGGCTCCACATCATGATGGTGTATACAGTTTTCTTCTGATCCAAGATAACAATAAAAGCACACATATAACTATAGTAACAAATTGGTATTTCAGTGTAATTCTTAATCAAAACAGTAAAAAATGATTATCACCAGACACAAGGGATATTTTATTGAAAGAAATGAGCAGAAGCTCTACTCATTTTGCCTAAAGAGTGAAGATGCAGAAACTAGTGACATTATAAATTATTCTAAATAGTCTCTGAGCTACATTTTGTCAGGATTTTAATATTTATGTCCATTTTAAATGTCATCAGTCATAATATTGTGTGTACATGACACTGTCCTTGGTACCCATTTCACACTCATCATTTACAGTTGCATTGTGCTTTTCTCCCAGGTATGTAGTGATGGTCACCCTCCTGCAGCCTTAGGGACGGACTGGAAAGGAAATACGCAAGGGCCATAAGTAAGGATGTGCCCACTTGTTATCCTGGAACTGAAAGCCCCTTCATCTGTGTTTAAACACATTGTGTGAAAAAAGAATGGCCATGGGAAAAAATGAGAATTAAGTTGTGTCTTATACTGGTACAAATCCCCATTATGGAGTGCAATCATGATGTGTATATTTAATGTACCAATAAAGATAAAAAAAAAAAAGAAAAAAAAAAAAGAATGGCCAGAGACCTGGCAAAGCACAGTTCACACTCAGTCCCTGGGAGGAGGGCGTCCAGAAGACGCTGGCCACCGGGACGAACTGCATCATGAGCACGGTTGGTCCTTCTCATGCTGTGTTATATGCTGCTCTTACTGACAATCACGGTAGAGTAAGTGTTTCCATTCTCTTTTCTAGCTGGTAATCATTAGTAGGTTTGCTAGAATAAATGACACCAGGCCTTTTAATCTCATTTTCCTAATGTATTCTCACATTACGTTTCCCAGTTAAAAGACCAGAGCAGTACCAGGGACTGCTTTAGATTGTCTTCACATCCTCTCCCCTGTCTCACCCAATAAAAACAAAATAGATGAAGTGAGTATCTGGCAGAAGTCACCGTGGTGGGGCTGCCATATATCTTTATTTTGTTCTTATGTTTTAAATATGAAACCCTGAATAAAAGGGACATTTCCTCTTGTGAGTTTGAGTGCCAGCACTTCACTTACTCTTCTGATGCTAGTCAGCCCTTTTGTGGTGCGTTTTCTATTGATACTGGCAGATCAGACAGGAAGGCTGGCTCTGTGCGATTTCACTCCCTGAGCATTTTGCTTGAGGGAGGTTGTACTGCTAGAATATGTTTTCAAACAGCTTCAGCATTACACTTGAATTCGTCATCTCTCCACATGAGACTATGGTTCATCTTTTGCCATAGTTTGGTAGGACATTAAAACACTATATATTTCAAACCCAGCATCATTGGCTGTTCATACAGTATTTCATTACCACTTAAAATAATTAGAGTAGGGGGTTGGAGCTTGCTGGCCTCCAGGCCCACGCCAGAAGAGTGCCCAGGGACTGAGGTTAGCAGCTGACAGCGCCCACGGAGGAGGCATTAGAGGTGGCGTTTGGCGCCATTGCATCCCCGCTGGGGTTGGACTTTGCTGACCTCCAAGCCCATGCCTGAAGAGTACCCAGGGACTGAGTATAACAGTGTGCATCGCTGCGGAGGCAGTGGTCGGTACCACTGCATTTGCGCCGGTGTTGGAGCTTGCTGGCCTCCAGGCCCATGTCAGAAGAGCGCCCAGGAACTGAGTATAACAGCAGGTAGCACTGTGGAGGTGGCATTTGGTGCCATTGCAGTCACACCAGGGTTGAAGTCTGCTGGCCTCCAGGCCCACGCTGGAAGAGTGCCACGGGACTGACTATAACAGAGGGCAGAGCTGGGGAAGCAGCAGCCCATGCCATCACAGCCAAGGAAGGCCAGAGTCTGACGTACTCCATGTCAGCTGCAGAAGCACATCCAGGGACTCTGTACTGGTAAGTAGGTGGGCCTGTTTGAATGTCAGCCAGTACCATTAAGCTGCACAGGGCCTGTAGCCTACTGACCTCCAGGCCGACTGCACAAAGGAGCCCAGGGACTCTGTATTGGTGAGCAGGTGGGCCCATTGGAACCTCAGGCAGCATCATTGTAGCAGTGCAGGAGCCAGAGCCTTCCTCCCTCTAAAGCAGATGGGAGAAGGTGTTCTGACCGTATTGTTTGAGTGCCTCATATGGTGTGTCAGAACTAGGGGTTGTTCTTTAGGTCTCAATACAGACTGTAAAGAACAATCCAGGAAACACTGATATTGTAAGGTTCCTAACTATTAGGAGGAAAGAGACTTGCAACAAACATTGCCAGAAAACAGGGCAGGTACAAAGCCAAAAACAACAGCAACAACAAAAACTCAGATGAGAAAACACTCAAAGTCTCAGATACAAAGATCCTCACCTCAAGGTAACACAAGGGAAAGGGAAATAGAGAAGTTTGAAGGCCAGTCTCCAGGGCCCTCAGAAATGGTAAACAAAGAAGATCTAGTAAAATGGAAATCAGAACTGATCTCTGAGATGAAAGCAGAGATATTGGACACAGTTAACATGATGACTAATAAAGCTAAAAAGGAAATCATCGAGTTGATAGAATCCAATATAGCAAAAGCAATAGAACCTTTTAAACACCTACAAGCAGATGTCCAGGAAATTAAGAAAGAAAGTAAAAGTTTGTGCAATAGAATAAATATGGCAGAAGACCAAATCTCAGACCTAGAAGACAGGATCTCAACCAATGAACTGGAAAGGCATACTCAATGAAATAAAGCAAGGGATAATGAAAAATCAATCCAACAGCTCCTAGATGATTCAAAGAAGAATAACATAAGATTGACTGGAGTCACTGAGGAAGCAGGAGACAATGCTAAAGACATTAAAAAACTATTCACAGAGATAATGGCAGAAAACTTCACAGGAAAAGGAAAAAGAATTGGACATACAAATATATAAAGCATACAGAACTCCACACACCCATGACATGAAAAAATCTACACCTAGTAATATAATTATAAAAGTCTCAGACATCCAAAAAAAGAATGAAATACTGAAAACAGCCAGAGAAAAGAAAACAGTTACATTCCAAGGGAAGCCCGTCGGGATCACAGCAGACTTCTCAACTCAAACACTCAATGCAAGAAGAGCCTGGAGTGAAGTCTCTCAAGCCCTAAAGGAAAACAACTTCCAACCCAGACTAATGTATCCTGCAAAACTATCCTTCAAAACTGATGAGGAAATAAAATACTTTCATGACAAAGAACACCTGAAAAACTTCACAAATATGAAACCTGTGCTCCAAAACATTCTAAAGAATATCTTGGAGAAAAATAAGGAAAGCTAAAAATCCAGGAGACCTAACCGAGTCAACCCATGGGACCAAATAAGAAACTGATGGGAAAAGGGCAAAAGTAGAATAACAGAGCCAAGCACAGGAAAACATGGAAGCACTAAATTTGCATATGTCAGTCATAACCATTAATGTCAATGGACTCAATGCACCAATTAAGAGACACAGACTGGCAGAGTGGATCAAGAAGCAAGACCCTACAATCTGCTGCATACAAGAAGCACAGCTAATTCAAAAAGAAACCCATGGGCTGAAAATTAAGGGATGGAAAACAATACCCCATGTGACAGGAAACAGCAAGAAAGCAGGAGTGGTGATTTTATTTGCAGACAGAATAGACTTCAAACCAAAACTGATAGAGAGAGATACAGATGGTCACTATCTTTTAGTACAAGGAAAAATCCAAGGGAAATAAATCACAATCTTAAATATCTATGTTCCAAATTCTAATGCACCCAACTATATAAAAGAAACATTGATGGACATGAAAAACCAGATAAACTCCAATACAATCATAGTAGGGGACCTCAATACTCCACTGTCACAAAGAGACAGATCAACAGGACAAAAAGTCATATGAGGAAATTCTTGAGCTACACCAGACTCTTCAGCAAATGGACTTAATAGATGCCTATAGAGTATTTCACCCCACAAAGTCAGAATTTACATTCTTCTCAGCTGCTCATGGATCATTCTCCAAAATAGACCATGTGCTTGTTCATAGAACAGGTTTAAGCAAATATAAAGGGATTGAAGTTATCCCTTGTATACTGTTGGACCATAGTGCCCTGAAATTGGAGCTGAATAGCAAACGAAAGCCCAGGATCCTCATAAACACATGGAAACTGAACAACACTCTGCTGGCCAACCAATGGGTCACAGAAGAAATTGAACCATTCTTACAAGTAAACGATAACCCCAAAGAACATATAGAAATTTGTGTTACACAATGAAAGCAGTTCTACAAGGAAAATTCATAGCAGTGAAAGCCTACATCCAGAAAACGGAGCAAGCTCAACTAAACAGTTTAATGCTGAACCTCAAGTGACTAGAAAGAGAGGAGCAAGAGAAACCCAAAGCTCACACCAGACAAGAAATTACAAGAATCAGGGCAGAAATTAATGCAATAGAAACCAAGAGAATGGTTCAAAAAAATCAATGAATTGGAAAGTTGGTTCTTTGAGAGGATAAACAAAATTGACAGACTCTTAGCCAACCTTATTAAACAAAGGAAGGAAAAGGCTCATATCTATGCTATTAGGAATGAGAATGGAGAAATTACTACCGACCCAGAGGAAGTCCAGAGGATAATAAACACCTACTTTGAAAATTTATACTTTCATAAAATGGAAAATATAGAAGAAATGGATAGATTTTTGGATACATATGAACTCCCAAAACTGAATAAAGAAGATATAGAAATGGTAAATACCCCAATATCAATCTGGGAAATTGAAAATGTAATTTAAAACTTGCTAACAAAGAAAAGCCGTGGACCTGATGGTTTTACTGCTGAATTCTATAAAATTTTTAAAGAAGAGTTAGTGCCTCTACTTCTGAAACTCTTTAATGAAATTGAAAGGGAAGAAGTACTCCCAAACTCAGTCCTGGAAGCAACCATTACCCTGATTCCAAAAGCAGAGAAAGACCCAACCAAAAAAGAGAACTATGGGCCAATATCCCTAATGAACATCAATGCAAAAATCCTCAGTAAGATCCTGGCAAACAGAATATAGGGAATTATCAAAAAGATTATGCACCCTGACCAAGCTGGATTCATCCCAGGGATGCAAGAATGGTTCAACATATGTAAATCAATAAATATTATACACTATATTAACAGGCTCAAGGACAAAAACCATATGGTCATCTCAATTGATGCAGAAAAAGCGTTTGACAAGATACAACACCCATTTATGTCCAAAACCCTATAGAGGATTGGAATAGATGGTCTTTATCTCAAACTAACAAAAGCTATCTATGAGAAACCATCAGCCAGCATCAAACTAAATGGTCAAAAATTGAAACCTTTCACACTAAGATCAGGAACAAGACAAGGATGTCCTCTCTCACCACTTCTATTCAATATAGCTCTTGAAATATTAGCCATAGCAATTAAGCAAGAGAAAGAAATAAATGGAATAAGCATTGGAAAAGAAGAAGTTAAATTGTTATTATTTGATGATGACATGATACTCTATCTAGAGGATCCTAAAATCTCAATTAAAAAATTGCTGTACCTAATCACCAAATTTAGCTGTGTAGCTGGTTACAAGGTCAACGCTCAAAAATCAATAGCCTTTGTATACACAAACAGTAGACCCACTGAGGTAGAAATTGGGGAGTCAGTCCTTTTCACAATAGCACCCAAAAAGTAAAATATCTAGGAATCAATCTAACAAAGGAGGTGAAAGACCTCTACTCTGAAAACTATAGCACTCTGAAAAAGGAGATAAAAGATGATATCAAAAAATGAAAAGGCATATCTTGCTCCTGGGTAGGAAGAACCAATATTGTCCAAATGGCTATACTCTCAAAGCTACTCTATAGATTCAACACAATCCTGATTGAATTCCCAACAGCATATTTCACAGATCTAGAGAAAAAATTCAAACTTTCATCTGGAACCACAAAAGACCTAGAATAGCCAAAGCAATTATAAGCAACAGGGACATGGTGGGGGAGTATTGCAACTCTGAACCTTAAACTATATTATAAAGCCACAATGATAAAAACTGCATAGTACTGGCAAAGGAACAGACCTGAGGATCAATGGCGTAGACTAGAAGATCCAGAAACTACTCCCGATACACTGAACCACCTCATCTTTGACAAAGGAGCCAAAATTACTCAATGGAGGAAAGATAGCTTCTTTAACAAATAGTGCTGGAAAAACTAGGCTTTAACTTGCCAAAAACTAAAACTACATCTAACTATTTCTCCATGCACAAAGCTAACATAAAAGTGGATAAGAAACCTAAATATTAAAACAGACACTCTAAACCTGTTGCAAAACAGGTTAGGTAAAACTCTTGGAGACATTGGCTTAGGGAAAGACTTGAAGAAAACCTCTATAGCGCAGGAATTGGTAGAAGAAATCAGCAAATGGGACCTCATTCTTTTAAAAAGCTTCTGCACAGCAAAGGAAACTACCAACAGAGCAAAAAGGCAACTAACAATGTGGGAAAAAATCTTTACCAGCTATTCCTCAGACAAAGGGTTACTATCTAGAATATATAAAGAGCTGAAATGCACCCAAATTTAAAGACCCAATTCAAAAATGAGCATCTGAAATAAACAGATACTTTTCAGAGGAAGAAGTAAGGGCTGCTTAGAAGCATATGGAGAAATGCTCAACATCATTAGTCGTTTTAGAGATGCAGGTATAAACAACACTGAGATTTCATCTCACTCCACATAGAATGGCTGCCATTTCAGAATTAGCCAGAAGCAAATGTTGGTAAGGCTGTGGAGAAAAAGGAACCCTTCTCCACTGTTGGTGAGACTGTAGATTTATACGACCCCTATGGAGATCAGTTTAGAGATTCCTCAAAAAACTAGGATTGGAGGTCCCATTTGACCCAGCCATTGCCCTGCTAGGTATATACACAAAAGAATTAAAAGACTCATATCACAGTGACATATGTGCACCCATGTTTATAGCAGCCCAATTTGTGATTGCTACATCTTGGAAATAACCCAAATGTCCATCCAGGGGAGACTGGATAAAAAAGCTGTGGTTCTTCTATAGAATGGAGTATTACTCTGCCATGAAAAATGATAAGTTTGAATCATTTCTACTTAAATGGACATACCTTGAGGATATCCTCATAAATGAAATAAATAAATCACAGATAGGTACATATAGCATCTTTTCTCTGGTGTGAGATAATAAAGATGTAAATGAGTTCTAGAATTGTATGTTATATATTGTTAAATAGAAAATACTCAAAGTGAAATAGGGTGAAGGAGAAAAAATAATAGGATTATAACAGAAAAGAAAGGAAGCAAATTGTATGTATATAAGGGGGTGGTAGGGTGGGTAGGGCTATGGGAAAAAATGAGAATTAAGTTGTGTGTTATACTGCTACAAATCCCCATTGCGAAGTGCAATTATGATGTGTATATGTAATGTACCCATAAAGATTTCAAGAAAAAAATTATTAGGGCCGTAGTTTTCTCATTCTTACAGATCTGAATATTGAAACTTGGAAAAATAAAAATATAGCATACAAGTCAACCTTCTAAGTGGGCAGTGAAGAGTGGTTCAGACTCTAATACCTGATTGCAGGTCACTGTCCAGACATAGCTGAGAGCTGAACATTTTCTGCTGGTTTGTGCACACACACTAGTTTTTCAGCCAGTTAAAAACATTTTAAGTTCACCTGGTACACCATTGGCCCCTTGGATATTGTGGGCAAGGGAGGTCCACTTTCAGACTTTGGGTTTTCAGACAAGTAATGCTGACTTCCCAATTCTCCAAGCACCGGAAGGAAGCATTTTCTTCACTGCAGAGAGAGCAACACTTCAGGCTCCTCCCTCCCCAACAAGTCCTCTGTCTTCTCATATCCATGGAGACTCTTCTTATTTCTCATCTCTGTCTCTCAGGATAGATGTAGCATTTCAAATCAAAATTAAGTCCTTCTGGATGATCTCTTTAGCTCAGCAGCAAAATTCATGTTGTCTGTTACTTTTCCCAGGAAGACTGTCTGCCCCAGTGAAGGTACATGCCTCAACTTCCACAGTATCCACCAGATAAAATATTCACTGGCCATGTAACTTCTTTGACCCAGTCAGGACTTGTAGTGTTGCCATAACTGGCCATAAATGACATCGACAAGGATTGATAATACAATAGCTATAACATTGTTCCAATTCACGAAAGCCTTCCTTATATTTGTATTGGCACATTACACGTGTCATCCAAACCCCTCTGCTGCCCTTTCTGCCCAAACCCTTTTTCATTTCCACTAAGTTTACATCTGTTTCTTATCATCTTTCATTCTGCTCGTTAAATTAATTAAGCCTTAAGTTTTGCATGTAACAGAATCATGCAATGTTTAATCTTCTGTTTCTGATTTATATCACTCAGCCTTAGGGTCTCAGGTGCATCTATTTTTCTACAAATGACTCAAATATATCCTTTTTTATGCCTGGCCCATTGTGTATTTAAACCACCATTATTTTTCCACTCATATGTTGATAGGCTTTTATTTTTGAACAAAAATTGTAATCTTTAAGAGGAAAACATGAATACCATCTTCCTCTCATATATAAGACAATGAAAGATTCACCAATATGAAACTCTTGTTGATTCTCTCCTAACCATTAAAAACCTTAACACAAACACTCAACATTACAATGGCCATTTTCTAGACTTGTTTCATTAGCCTGGGAACTCTCAGATAGCACTGAGAAGGCTTTTATATGAGACAGTCATAAAGACTTGGGCATTGGTCAACTGGTGCCTTTATAATGGAAAAGATCTATAAGAAGCTGTGCCATGTAAACAACTTCCTGACATTCTCATTTGCAGAAGTGCATTATTATAACATGTTATGATATTATTGTTAGATTAAATTGGGTTAATTTGAAAGGGCATAGAGCATGTATCTGCACTGTATTTTCATTTGGTTAACATTAAATTCTTTTTAGATGATCCATTTTTATATTGATCTAACAAGTTATTTACTTTTTATAATGACAAATAACTTATTTTTATTATATAAAAGCCAAAGCTTTCTTCCTCACATTTGTTATATAAAATTCAAAAATATTCAAGCTATAAAGTTAAATTCCATGAAGGCTAAAAGGTTTCAGTTTATAGATCTCTCTAGTGATTAAAAGACAAGGTTTCCTCTCCACTACCTCCAGCTAATTTTCTATAAGACATTTCCTTATTTCACACATACTATTAAATAAAAATGTGCCTAATGTTTTTGTGACCTAGGGGAATAATTTAAGAGTGGTGCAAAAAAGTTGATAGCTGTAGCAGATGCAAAGTAAGTGAGAACATCTGTATTTACTCATAGTAACTTCAGAGCCTTTTGAAAATGCACAGGCCAGAGCAGAACATCACGGACAGTAGTTCTGAATGGCTGTCAACACCTTCACATCATGGAAAATGTCAACCAAATATGTTATCTAAGATCTGCTTAAGGGGAGATCAATTTTCACCTTTAATTAAAAGGAGAAAATCCAAGCTTCTCAGTGAATAACTTTTTCTTAGAGAAGCCCACCATTAGCAAAAACGGTGCATAACTGCCTTTGTTCACATCCCCTGATATAAATCTTCTTAGTGAACTGACTTTATATTTACATTTTTCTAGTTAAATCCTAAAGGCATCTGATTTCATTTAATGTAGCTCTATCTTTGCATAATTACAGAACATATCATAGAAGATGTGGCCGTAGGTAAGAGAGGGACCTAAAGATTTCCTAAGTTCTTAGTATGCTTTTGTACTGCTGAGCTTTGAAAATGTATTTTATAATGAATAGTCATTCTGCAGCAAGGAATAACAACAGAGATTGTTTTCTTTTCTGGATCTAAAACTCATTGCTATTTCTTGGCTCAGGCTGAAGGAGGAAAAACCTACATGTATTATTATTTTAAATCATACTGCAAAATAGGGTACAAACCCTTTGCTGGGATTCAAATAGAGCTGATGTCAGTCTTGAAGGAATCTACCCTAGCCTGACATGATCCTGTGGAGTAGATGGACAGTCACCTAGCTCTCAAGGCAGAGGAACGAGTGCTGCTCTGGGTGTGTAGTTCTGGATTGCTCGAGGCCCTATTCACTGTCATAATCTCTGTGACTGTCCTCCTCTGGATTTTCTTGTCTTCAGTTCCCAAGCATGACAGCTTACGCGACTTCACCCAATGTCATACTGAGACGTTGAGCTTCACGTTCCATCTTCCACCAATTACTGGACCTCACAGGCATTTTGAAGATTTAAGGTGGCAGAAGGAAGGAGTCATCCTTTTCTGCATAGTCTCCCACAGGTTTCAAAGACGTTTTTAATAGCAGAAGGTGCTTCGAAGTCTGCAGAGGAAGTGAGACCCTGCTCCCTCTCTGCTCTCAGAGCGACTGGCCTAAGCCTGGAATACTGGTAAATAAAATAGTGTCCACATTAGATGAATAGGTCTAATGGACAAAATTGAACTAGTACTCATGATGTGCAAAAATATTACTATTATACATCTGCATTGGCCTGGGTAAGAGAACCACCAAGCCTTTTATGTGTCTTTTTTTTTTTTTGCTAACTTGATGAAGGATAGGAAATAGTGCTGGGAGATGGTGTTGCTGAGACAGGGTATCAGGACATGGCAAACAGGCTGGGCAAGGGCAGGTGATCAGCACGCTGTGGAGACCTGCTCCTTGCAGAGATCCAGCAAAAGGCACAGAACAAGAAGTGACATTCAGCAGCATTTTGGTAAATGGCCTAGATCGGATGCTAGAACAGCTGACATAAAAAGCTGAAGCAACTATGTCTGTGGGGGCTGCGGGCTGTTTCACTGGATTGGCCTGCATGCAGCAGGTGTCTTCTTTTTTTCCTTCACAACACCTTTCCTTCTCTGTACCGAATTTCTTCTTTATATTAAATACATTTTAAACTTAAATAATGTTAAGAACAAAAATCAGAATTTAATACTAACATAATCTTATGAAAAGCGTTTCCAGATATTAAAAGGTAGCAAGATGATATATTCTTTTACAATAATACATTGATAGGGCTGAATAAATTAGGAAATATAAAAACATTAAAAACTTAAGTGAATATCTATTTCAAAACATCTTTCTTAGATGGTTTTCAACAGACCATTTCATTCAGATACAAAACTCTTCAAAGACCAGACTCTTCTGATGAAATAATAAGACTAGTCCCTGTGATCCCTGTGAGCCACAGTAAGAACCACCCAGCTTCAGCAGTGAACGTTGACCCTGCTACTTTGTAGACAGTGGTAGAAAGTTAGCAGGAAATCAGTAGTGTGTATAGAAAGCACCGTGTAATGATCAAATCAGCTAAATTCTGGGATGTCAAAGTGGCTGCATCTCAAGAATCTTAAAATATTCAGAAAATCTGAAACTGTATTTGACAGATTAGAAAGAAAAAATATGCATCTCAATACACGCAAAGAAACACAGCAAGGTTCTAAAAGTCAACATGAATCCATGATGATTTCTGAAGCCACAAAAGTATTCAACAGGCATTTAGTTTCCTACAGCTCCTTCTTGAAAGAAAACTTGCCTAGAATCAAAGGAAGGCAGCTAATATTTCAGAACAAAGTTGCCAGATTCTGTACCAGCCCAAAAGATTTTCTAAAGAAGGAAAGGAATTGGGCCGGGGATTTAGCTCAGTGGTTCTGGTGCCTGTCTTGCAAGCGCAAGGGCCCAGGTTCAATCCCGGTAACCATATATCATACCCAGTATGACAAAAATACCACACACTCTAACAAATTCTTACATGGTCTAGAAGCTGAAACAAAAAAGCAAAAGAAAAGCAACGTACTCTGTCATATCTTCTTTGTAAGAAATGAGTATATATATCTAATAATTTTTGTCAAAATAAGCAGAAAAGAGACAGACTAAGAATGAATTATAGCTCTTTTTAACCCATGGTGGGCGGAAGGGAGAGGGCCGAGAAGAGTGAAGATGGTGAAGTCCTCTGAATGTTACCATCGGAGCCACTGCAGCTCAGAGCGCCACAGCTCAGGGGCAGAGGCTGGGACGCAGAGCGTCTTCTGTGTAAGGACATGGGAGGACCTCAGAAACAGCAGGGCGCTCTGTCCTTCCTGCATTCCTGTCAGTCATCCTTCTTTCTTCACCCAGGGATGACACAGAACCTTGTGGAAAGTAGAACACAGACATCCACGCCCTGCCCTAGGCAAAGAAGGCCACCTGGAGAGGCTGTGACAAGGTCAATGGCTTCTCATTTTCTTCCTCATTCCCTTGCGCTATCTTTTATGGCTCTTTCCCTTTTTATTTATAAGGACTTTGTTCCCATTTTATCTTTCTTTTCTCTAAATTGTACCAATAAACTAAATTATCATAAAAAACTTAAATTATGACAAAAAAGGTAGACAGGCTTTATTGGGTTCCATTAGCACTGGCTCCTATGCCCTTTTGAAAGGCATATTTCTCTACTATTACCCAGTCTTTCCTTAGATTTAGAAGAAAAACACTTCTTGAATCTTAGTGCTTCCAGAAGGGAAGCCCCTGTCTCAAAGCTGTGATGAAACAAAGGTGCCAGGCCTCTCCTTTGTCACCCTGAGGACTGCTGGGGGAAGTGGCTTGCTGGGATTCGGCTGATGGGGAACATCTGAGCATAAAACTTTTCACCTGATCGACTGTGGACCACTGTAAAATCAAAAGACTGTGGTTGTATTAACAAAAGAAGAGATGAAGATCTTTTCAGTGAGAATTGGAGAGTGGGAGGGGACAGAATAAGAAAGCGAACATTTTGCGGGCCACATTCCACCTGGGGCCTTGCGGGAATCTGCTCCCTCCCGCCTCCATTCCGCAGTCCGTCTGGCGCTTGGTCCATGGCTTCCTCTTCCACTTCCAGGCTCCACAGCACATTATCTTCAGCTCTTCCGGACTCTTCACTCTCCGTCTCGCTCTCCTAAGCACTTCTCTGATTAGACTGGAGCGAGATGAGGAGCCAGGCTCATGGCCCTTCTCCAGACCTGCCCAACGCTGATGTCCTTTCTGCCATGAGAGACGCAACATCCGGGTTCTGAGAATTGCAGCGTGCTCATCTCTGGTGAGCTATCATCTTGCCTTGCACAGCGTGCCAGGGATCTCAGTGTAATATTTTGCCCCTTCTCTGTAGGTCTAGAGTATTTTTAAAGTACAAAGTACATAATGTAATTGGTAATAATTTCAACCTCATATCTTTTCTTTTTTTTTTTTTAAGGTTTTTTTGAGACTGGGTCTCGCTTTGTAGCTCAGGCTGGCCCTGAGTTCAGCCTCAAACTCACATCACAGCGATCCTCCTGCCTCTGCCTCCCAAGTGCTGGGATTACTGGAGTGAGCCACCACCCCCGCACTGCAGTATGTGGTACTGATTGCTGCTGGGCGTGAGTCTCCACACCCAGAATTGTATGTGGTTGGGGGGGGGGGGATCAAACCTGGGTCCTTGAGCTTCCAAGACCGGCGCCAGAACCACTGAGCTAGATCCCCGGCCCGTCAACCTCATATCTTAAGTCGTAATGATTTTGAAGGAATGTTAAAAGGCAAGGAAGGTATTAATGAAAAAGTACTGTTTCCATAAAAAATTAGGAATTTAATATATAAGTCCAAATAGTTATACATATATGTATATGTATGTACATATATGTATATATTTGTATAACTATTTGGACTTATATATTAAATTCCTAATTTATATAGGATATATATATATTTTCCAACTAATTAACATGAAAAATAACCTGCTTCTGTTGAATAACTTACATTTTCTGACTAGGCAATAATGATTACAAAATTCTTTTACAACTCAAATTACATCGTCATATATTCATGGAGATGTATTTCTAGGACTTGAAAAATTCTTATATATAATCATAAGATGATTGCAACTTTTCTTCCTGTAGATGATTAAACATTTGCCCTGACATAATTATGCAAATACTTGATATTTTCCAGTGAATCAGAAATACTACTTTTATTAAACACTAAACTGCTTGACACCATTTTGAGGTGATAGTTTCATCTGATTACTTCAGGCATTGATTGCTGTGGTCAGTGTTATATTTTAACTTTGAGATCACTGTGAACTTAATGGCAGTGCAGTATTGAAAATCTTAATGTACTTGTGATGGATAATGCCTGTGTCTTTGTATATTTAATATTAAAATTTCAAATACATTGTTTTGGTCATTTCTGAGAGATCTAAAGGACAATTTAAATTAAACTGAAAATTCATGTGGTATGCTGAAGAAAGACTCATAAAACTGACATTCAAAATTCATTATACAGAGCTCCTGATTTATATATTGAACCTCAGTTTCTATTTAGCAACAGAAAATTCCATCAAATTTTGGAATGCAACATATGTGACTGGGATCTCAAGCAGGTATCCTGAGACCTGCCCCTTACACGGGGGACATGACAACTTCATACCAAGAACTGTTTACGTACTGACACTCCGTGGCAATGATTGTGATTTACACAGAAGAGCTCTGTAACACGAACATGTGTAAACTCTCACAAGGCCTTAGGTTACAACCAAGAAATGTTTCACTTCTGCTTAAGGTTTTAGACCCTACAGAGGAAAGGTTTTGGCACATAGCAGCAGAAGTTAGCACTTTACCAAATTCACTGAATTCTAAATTCATTTATATTTTCACTCTGGACATTATACTCTTTTTTTAAAATAAAGAATGAAATTATAAGTCTGTATGTTGACTCCTTTTTTCTGCTTTAAAAAAACTACTGCTCTAAATGCTCTGAATAGGACATGAGTTGTGGGATTCCTTCATTGTTATTATGGCATTGTATTTACTATAAGAATATATTGCATAAAAGATTATGTTGCTTTGGCTTATTTATGGTCAGTGCATAATCATATGAAATATAGTAATATATAAAGTTTAGATATTTAACTTTAGATGTATGTCACATATTTTTTATAATAAAAACCTTTATTTCTCCTTTCATTAAACAAATACATAACCCAATAATCCCAGTACAGGTTGAGAATTATTTTCTAACAGTCTAAGAGTCACAGTGACGTTGCTGTTCATATTGGCAAATGATTTATTCATCACTTGTTGCTTTATCATCTCCATTGATGCAGGATATCATTCATTTTGGTAAATTTGAATTTAGTTAAAAATTATGTGACTGGTGTGACAAAAAGTCCTGTGTGTCTAGAATCATTGTATTTGTTACTTTTACTTCAGAATAATTTATGAACAGCATCCATTGATTCTAGGGTGTCCCGATTTATGACAACCAATGATACAGTCACCTCACACATGACTTGTACTTTTGATTTTAAACTAGATTTTCCAACATGACATCTAGATACATGGTGAAAGCAGTTTCTTTCTAAATATCGATAAGCAGATATTATCCATAGGTGCACAGGGTTTAGGGCGGGTAACTGGCCCAGTCATTCCAAAACCCAGCTTTATTACTGCTAATAAGTTGAAACAGTTGCAATGTTGTCATTAGTCACAAGGGTTTTGGAAAAGAAGTCGACCTGGAAACTCTCTCCACCATCATGATTGTTAGCAGTGGAAAGGATGTGTGTCAATGATGGGATACTCTGAGCCTTGCTGTGGCCTTGCCTCTGGCCGTGACAACTTGGGCTATCCCATCAGTCACGCTGATCCGTTACCATTCAGGGCAAGTTCTTCAAATGTGCTGGATTTATTTATTTGAAAAGTGGTCTGCTGGCCACTGCTGCTCTGGTATTTTCATCAGTTTTGTTGTATAATGCAAAAATAGTAGTTTTTTTTTTTTTTCTGATTCTAAAGGTATTCAACATGGTTTTGTTTTGGTCAAATTATATACATATTGTGTTTGATTTGAAAATCATATAACGCAGTCAGAAAAATTTCTAATGACTCATGAATTTCATTAAACCTCCTCTATGATGGCTTCTGATAGCTCAAAAAATAACTGTGCAGAAAGGAGTCAGAGTGAATGTTGACTGTGCTTATGTGGTTGCCACTAGCTCTATGCGGGGAGTAGAGAGTCGACTTCGGGATGAAAGTCTGTGATAAACAACACTTTAAAGGAGCCCCAGTGACCTGGAAATGACTGCTCTGCAAGTTCATGAAGCCAGGCGTGAGCAACTTTCAACTTACATGCATTGGGGACCAGCAGAGGTGCTCGACCCCACTGTCCATCCCCACGGACTGTGCCTCCTGGTAAGTCTTAAAAGATGGGATGAGATACGTGTCCGAATTCTTCACCAGCAGCAGGCTCTGTCTCAAACAGAAGCAAACTTGAGAGATTCTCGTTTTCTAGCCCACTTTTCTACCATTGTGCTGGCTCCTTCTTCCGATTCTTCAGCTTATGTTTAGAAATCATGCAACGGTTTCTGTGGTTTATATTCCTAAACAAGTTCTCTACATCTGTCTAAGTAGCAAGCAAGGAGGTCCGCTTAAAATCCACTTATCCTGAAGTGGGAGGAGTTTAGTCTGGAGAATTTGTGGCTAAAAAAATACAATGTTAAAAGAACAAGAGAGGGGGGCCGGGGATATAGCTCAGTGGTTCCAGCGCCTGTCTTGCAAGCGCAAGGGCCTGGGTTCGATCCCCGGTAACCACATAACAATACTGGGTGTGGAGACTCACCCCAGCAGCAATCAGTACCACATACCACAGTGCCGGACGTGGTGGCTCACGCCTGTAATCCCAGCACTTGGGAGGCAGAGGCAGGTGGATTGCTATGATGTGAGTTGGAGGCTGAGCTCAGGGCCAGCCTGAACCACAAAGCAAGACCCTGTCTCAAAAAAAAAAAAAAAAAAAAAAAAACCAGGAGAGGAGATATAGCTCAATGATAGAATGCTTGATTAGCATGTATCAGATTCTCTAGTTTTGATTCTTAGAATGAAAAAAATTTCAAAAAAATAAGATAAAAAGAGCAATATAAAGTTTCATGGTAAAAAGACAAGATAAAAAGAGGAGGTGGATATTTTGAGGATCTGAGTTTGGTGGCTCTTACAGATGTATCGGGGGCTTGGGGTCATGCTCAGAGCCCAGACTTTGGAAAGTGATGACCTAGTGCAGCATTCAGCTCATGCAGGCTCAGCTGTGCATGTACGTCATAGGTCTGGACAGAGCAGCAGGTCAAAGGCACAGCCTGGAAGGGCGCAGTTTGTTTTGGCTCCTACCTCTTCTGGTGGCTGTCCTGCCCCTGCTACTTTCAGCTGCCTTGACTTCTGTCCTGTTGTTTGTGCGTTGGAATCAGCCAACCACGGACAGAGCGACCAGAAACCATGAGTCAACTTAACCCCGTCCTCCTTCAGTCTGTGGTTCTCTGGTGTTGTGTCCTGTGACAGAAAAGCTGAGAAAGGCACAACCAGACACCTTAACAACAGTTGATCACAGAG
>PVIR01024012.1:5488-20023 GCA_004026965.1 Petromus typicus
GGGTGTGGAGACCCACACCCAGCAGCAACCAGTACCACATACCACAGTGCCGGGCGTGGTGGCTCACGCCTGTAATCCCAGCACTCGGGAGGCAGAGGCAGGAGGATTGTGATGTGAGTTTGAGGCTGAGCTCAGGGCCAGCCTGAACCACAAAGCGAGACCCTGTCTCAAAAAACCTAAAAAAAAAAAAAAAAAAAGTGAATATGATAATGTCATTAAAATCTGTGTTTACTGGGCATGGTGACATACACCTGCAATCCCAGTACTTGGGAGGCAGAAGCACGAGGATTGTCATGAGGTTGAGGCTAGCCTGGGCTACACAGTGAGATCAGGGCCAGGCTGAACTTCAAAGCAAGATTCTGTTTCAGAAAACAAAACAAACTAAACTAAATTAAAATCTGTGTTTTACACTGTTGGTTAACAGAATATAAAATATTCAGGAAAAGATTAAGTGAATTCAGAATAAGGTAAATGTTACATTCCTCACCTACTTATTTATTTATTTATTTAAGGTGCTGGGCACAGGACCAAGGGTCTTATACTTGCTAGTCAAGTGCTCCACCACTGGCCACCAACCCATTATATTTTTCACAGAAGACTTTAGAATAATTCAAACAGGTAACTTAATCCTTAACTGAAGAATAGTTCTTTTAAAAAGCAAAAAGTAACCCCGAAGCTGGTAGGCTAGTCTCGAACACGCAGTCATTCTGCCTCAGCCTCTTCAGTGCTGGGATTACAGGTATGTGCCACCATAACGAGCACTGGCATTCTCATTCTTATACAGAACACACCTGGTCAAACATAGATTCTTTTTTGTTTGTTTGTTTTTTTGTTTTTTGAGACAGTCTCTCGCTTTGTGGTTCAGGCTGGCCGTGAGCTCAGCCTCAAACTCACATCGCAGCAATCCTCCTGCCTCTGCCTCCCGAGTGCTGGGATTACAGGCGTGAGCCACCACGCCCGGCACTGTGGTATGTGGTACTGGTTGCTGCTCGGGTGAGTCTCTACGCCCAGTATGGTATCTGGTTACCAGGGAATCAAACCCCGGCCCTTGGGCTTGCAAGACAGGCACCGGAACCACTGAGCTAACTCCCTGGCCCCAAACATAGATTCTTTGATTCCCAAATCAAACCAAAATCAGTATTTGCTAGGCCTGTCTAATACAAATACAGTTTCCCCTCCCTAACAACCTAACCTAGCCTAACAACCTTGTTATGCTACAATAGAAATGTAGTACTTAAGTAAATCACACTTGTTCCCAAACTAGCTTTTACTCACCATTGGCATCTGGTCTGATTTTCTCTTCCTTTAGATGCAAGCTGCTCAACTAAATAGAGAATATGGTAAAGAGGGATAAGTGTCAGGAAAATCATTTAAAATATTTTCAATCAACAGAGCCTTCCTAATGCCTTTTTTTAAAAAAGTTTTTTGAGGCAGGGTCTTGCTTTGTATTTCAAACTGGCCCTGAACTCACTATGTAGCCCAGGCTAGCCTCAAACTCACAACAATCCTCCTGCCTCAACCTCCCAAATTCTGGGATTACAGGCATGTACCACCACATTCAGCTGCTTACTGAATATCCGAATAATATTTTCCATAAATATAGCAGTAGGAAAAAATGATGATTACAAGGAGCTCAAAATCTGTACTTCCTAATTGTAATTTCTAGCTCAATGGTTGTGACTTTGCATAATGCACCAATTACAAAGATTCAGTGGCATATGGGGCATATCATCTCCCATGTTTCAAACAAAAGGCAATCTAAAGAGACACTGGCCAATGTAGTTTCACTTTAGACAGAGAATCAGGTAGGAAAGGCTGCAACTCAGAGCATCTGTGGATAGCTCTCAATTATGCTGCAGGGTATGTTTGAGCCAAAGCACAGCAGTATGCTGACAGGCAGCATCATCTTCGAGTTGTCTTGTGCTGATTATCTAACATTTTAACTGGAGACACCCTAAAGCATAGGGCACAGCCTGTAATCAAAATACCCATCAGCCTGAGACGGGACCAGAAAGGAAGAGGCAGATCAGAGAAACATTGCAATGAAAAAAATCATGAAGACTTTGCCACACATTGTAAATGTAGGTACCTCCTTGTCAGACTTACCTTTCCTTTTAGAATGTAAATACCATAAGGATAGGGGACAGTTCTACTTGGATCTAGTACAAAGCAAGTGTACTAACTCTGTAATATTAAGTGGGGCCTATACCATCATCTGTGAAAGAGCACAAACAATAAAAACCACCACAATCAAGTATTATTCCTTTTCTTTTTGTTTGAGATAGGGCTTCTCTATGTATATCAGGCTGGCCTCAGACTCGTGACAGTCCTCTACTTCGGCCTCCTCAGTGCTGGGATTACAGAGAAATGGTTATTTATTAAACTACCACCAAATTCTTTATGTCTTAAAGTTCTCTGTTTCCTCCAAGTCCAAGAATGAAAAAGGAATGGTGGAGAGACAAGAATTTAAAAATTATATTTTAAATTTTCATTTACTTATTTTTGTAATACTGGGGTTTGATCCCAGGGCCTTCACATGAACTACATCTCCAGCCACCTTACCCCCAGCATTTCTTTTTTTTTGCTACTGGGAATCAAACTCAGGACCTTGCACTTGCAAGGGAGGTGTCAGAGCCACTGAACTAAATCCCTGGCCTCACTTCTCTGTTTTGACAGATCTTGCTAAGTCATCCAGGCTAGGCTTGGAGTTGTGATGCTCCTGCCTCAGCCTTTCTGAGAGCCTGGATTATAGGCGTGCACTGCCACGCCCATCTTGGCGGACTAAGAGACTGCATCATGGAGGAGCTGTCCTCACTGGGGGATTAACACAGGGAGGCTCAGAGCAGAATGTGCTGTTAGGAGGGAAACAGCAGCAGGGCAGGCGGGTCTGGGGGCTGCCCCTGGAGGATGTCTCCAGCTGGGGCTCTGCTCCACTCTGCTTCCAGCTGCCATGGAGTGAACAACGCTATTCCCCACTTCTGCCTCAGAGCCAGAGCCAGGGCCTCTGGCTGCCATGGGCTGAAACCTTGGACCTGAGCCAAGCAAAACCTCTCCTGTGAGAGGCTGCGGGTATCAGGCCCTCCGTCCGAGCAAGAGGAAAGCCAGCCACGACAGGGGTCAGTTGGGAATAAAAGGGCCCCACGTGTACTCACGGACACTGGTACAGAGTTTCTTGTTTCGGCCTGTACTGATTTGGGTAGAGGAAAGCAGAGGGAGAACATACTGGAAAGACAATCAGAAAGGAAAATGGCCAAAAAGAAATCAACATAGAGCCATAAAAATCCTTCATTAATTCTAAGGGACAGAAAACAGTCTGTTTTGATGTGACAGGGTTTCATTGTGTAGTCTAGCCTGGCCTCGAACTCACAGTGATCCTCCTGCCTCAGCCTCCTGAGTGCTGGGACTGCAAGTGTGTGCCACCATGTCCAGCAAGAACAGTCTTACTAACTATGGAGCTGTCAGCACAACACATGAGATATAACAGATGCTCAATACATATATTCATTTATTTGTACTGGGGATTGAACCCAGAGTCTTTCTTTTTATTATTTCACTTATTTATTTTGCAGTATAAGAGATTAAACCCAAGCTCTCATGCATCCTAAGCAAGTGTTCCAGCACTAAGCTCACCCTCATCTCTTTACTTTTTATTTGAGGACAGGGTCTTGCTAAATTCCCCAGGTGGGGCTCAGATTTGTAACTCCCCGAGCCCCAGCTTCCCAAAGTGCATGTACCACCATACATGGTTTCAGTGCATTTTGGTCTTTGCCAAAGCAGTTCCCACACATCCTGCCAAGGAACCTAGTTTAAGTCAGGAATTTTTGGAAGAGAGGGTTGAGAATGTTGCTCAGCTGCAGAGGATGCCTGAGTAGGGCCTTGGGTTTCTGGTTTCAATCTCCAGGGTTGAGAACAAGGAGAGAGATGAGCACACTAAAAAAATGTTAGGTTCCCAAAACACATTTTGTTCTCACCAACTGAACTTCCAAGGAAGATTTTGTATGGAGAGGGCAAGAGGGAAAGAAGGAAGGAAAAGAAAGATGTACAGACTGACTGATTTATTGGCAGTAGTTACAGGAGAAGTTAGTTCTTATTTCTATGGTGATAATACCTAAAATATGTAACAGGGCTCAGGGGTATAAGTCGAGGTATAAGTTAAGTATAAAACATTTTAATATTTAACCATAAAAAGGCATTCAAGGACCAAAGATTTATAGTTTTGTTTTGTAGTGCAGAGGATTAAACTCACAGGTGTTCTACCAGTGAACTGCATCTTCAGCTCTTTTTATTTTTGAGACAGAGAGTGACTAAATTTTCTAAGCTGGCCTATGATCTTCCTGCCTCAGTCTCCCAAATACTACTTAGTATCACACACACAAAATCTGATGACATGCAACAGTAAAGTTGTGGACCAGAATAAACTTTTCTCTTCATCAGTATTTTTTTTTCCCTTAGGTTTTTTGAGATAGGGTCTCGCTTCGTAGTTCAGGCTGGCCCTGAGCTCAGCCTCAAACTCATCACAGCAATCCTCCTGCCTCTGCCTCCCGAGTGCTGGGATTACAGGTGTGAGCCACCACGACCAGCACTGCGGTATGTGGTACTGGTTGCTGCTGGGTTTGAGTCTCCACGCCCAGTATGGTATGTGGTTACCGGGGGATCGAACCCCGGCCCTTGCGTTTGCAAGACAGGTGCCGGAACCACTGAGCTAAATCCCCAGCCCTTCACCAGTATTTTTTTTTTTTAAAAACAAACTCTATGAGTTCTGGGGGAGAATCCATTAACTGAAATCACATCAAAGCTCCAAGAGAATTTAAAATGATTAGGTGGAGGAAATTAATTTTGCATAGTAATATTTAACTCACATCTTCTGTACAATGTATCAGGCTTAGGGGAGAAAAAAACCAAAGTTATATAGGGGCCACCGGTCAGTTATCAGCTAAGAACAAGGTGGAAGAAGTACAGAAATGAGTATGATGAGGTCCTGAGCCCAAGGAGCTCTGGACCTGAAGGTGGAAAGTAACACCTAAAAGGGACTTACTGTACAATCTCATTTCTGATTCTAGGAAAACAGGCATGGAGCTTCACTCAAGGGAGAGCTCATCTCATTTACATAATGTGGGAGATGGCTGGGTAAATAAAGCCACCTTGAGGTCCAGATTCCATTCTTCCTCTGCCTCGCGATCCCTGCACCGGCCAATTTACGGAATGTCCTTTTCCGGGGACCTAGACCCAGGCCAGAACTAGTCCCCCTCAACCCCCTCTACAGGTGAAGTGAACTCACCGACTCTGCCGCCGCTTCCTGCTCATCCACCGCCAGAGCCCACGAGTCAGTGGCCATGGTCCCAGGTGCGGGTGGGACGCGGGGGCTGGAGGTCTCCCTGCAGATGCGGTGCGACTGTGGGCTCTAGGGGGGGTCACGGCAAGCCAGAGTCGGGTCTCACCAAGAGAACTCATTTACTACCGCGAGGGAGACCGGAAGCGGCGCGCCGCGGTGACGTCAGCCTTGGCGCTCACCCCCTTCGGGCTGTCGTTTCGTTGGCATTCAGAACTCCTCCCCACAACCCTGTGCCCATACTTTCTTAAGAGCGCTATACTTACCTTACATTGCCTAAGCTAGGGTCAACTGATTCTCCAACCAAACAACAAGATCACGTTCCCACTCAGCACGGTGGCATAAAAGACGCTCACACAGACCGATTATCAAACAGCCAACCATTACAGTCGTAAAGTCATAAAGTCACGATGTTGGGCATCAGCCCCTGATACAACCCCTGTAGTCAAGGGCTTGTCCCACCTTAGGTGGGCATGGTGGCACACAGCTCTAAACCCCAGCACCCCGGGAGGTGAAGGTAAGAGGACTACAAGTTCAAGTTAAGCCCGGGCAACTTGCAACTTTGTTTTAAAAGTTTGAGAACAAAGAGAGGGGCTAGAGACGGACTCAGAGAAAAGGCCCTCAGTTCCTTCCCCAGTACCACAGCCAATGTGACACACCAGTTCTAGATATTTAGCTTTGAAAATGCTTAGAAATGTGGTAGGGAAAAGTGCTGTGGGTAGAACAACAGAGACGTGTGTGGCACTGAATAGGTAAGGTTGCTGGAGGAACTGTCTAGAGAAGCTTGTTGGGGTTCACCTCTCTGGGTTAAAAGTCAAGCTCTTCCCTGTAAAGGTTGCAACTATTTTATGTTGAGGGGGAGATTTTTTTTTTCTTTTTTTTGAGACAGAGTCTCACTTTGTAGTTTAGGCTGATCCTGAACTCACTATGTAGCCCAGGCTAGCCTCAAACTCAGAAATCCTCCTGCTTCTGCTTCCTGAGTGCTGGGATTACAGGCATGACTCACCACGTCTAGCACTGAGTTATGTGGTTACCAAGCATCAAACTCAGGACCTTGCACTTGCCAGGCAGATGCCAGAACCACTGCTAAATCCCTGGCACAGATTTTTATAAAGGACACATTGGTGGCTTTTAGAAGAAATAAAAACTCCAGGCATAGTGGCTCGTGCCTGTAATCTCAGCAGTCGGGAGGCAGAGGCAGGAGGATTGTCATGAGTTTGCGAACAGCCTGGGCTACACAGTGAGCTCAGGGTCAGTCTGAACTACAAAGCAAGACCCTGTCTCAAAAAACTAAAAAAAGATGTAGAATAAAGATTGAGGCACTTGCTTTCCCCCTGAATTACTTCCCTAGAAAGAAGGTAGGCATTTTCCTGCAATCTGAATGAATTTTTTTTGTTTTTTTGAGACAGGGTCTCACTTTTGTAGTTCAGGCTTTCCCTGAGCCCAGCCTCAAACTCATATCACAGCAATCCTCCTGCCTCTGCCTCCCAAGTGCTGGGATTACAGGCATGAGCACCATGCCAGGCACTGTAGTATGTGGTACTGATTGCTGCTGGGTGTTAGTCTCCATACCCAGTATTGTATATGGTTAACCGGGGAATCAACTCAGGTCCTTGCGCTTGCTGGAACCACTGAGCTAAATCCCCAGCCCTGAGAGAATGAATTCCAACATCTCTTATTTTGCCAATTTTCTACTATAATTTAATCTCAAGTAATGGTGGGCAGATGTGTATATGAAAAAAGAAGGTAAACATAGCTTGGGAACTTCACTCAAGTCAGAGGCAAATCCTAAGAAGATTTTCCCAGAGAATATATGTTGCTTCATAGGGTAAAGGAGGTTAGATATTTTTTCAAAAAAGTTTATTGAAGTATTAAATCATAACAGCTATAGGATTATATAGGATAGGTTCAATTTGTGTAACAGAAAAAAAATCCAAAGTTGTTGCATAAGCTGTACTATAGAAAATGCATAGAAGGAGGAATCAAGGAGGGAGAATATATATGTACCAATTTCCCAACATGAGTATAATTATTACTGTAAACAGAGATGCTAACAATAAAAGAAACTAACATTAGAGGATTCTTCTGGGATTAGAAGCTCTAGGCTAGGGTATGAGAAAACTTCCTTATTGTTGTGTACATCTATTCACTGAAATTATTTTCCATGTGTTCATTTTCCTTTTAAAATTATACTTCACAGGCTGGGGATGTATTTCAGTGGCACTGCACCTGCCTGGCAAATGCATGGTTCTGAGTTCAATTCCTGGTACCAGAGAAAATAAAAATAAAACAAAATTGGAATTCCAGCAAAAAAGAATGGGGTATAACAAATATCTAGGATCCCATCATGGGGTTTAAGAAATTAAACATGATTGAAAACAGGGCTGGGAGTCAGGCATGATAGCACATGTCTGTAAATTCTAGCATTTGGTAGGCTGAGGCAGGAGGATCGCCAAGAGTTTGCGGCCCACATGGGCTACATTATAAGCACATTGATTTCAAGGGCATTCTGAACAACCTAGCAAGACCCTAATCTAAGGGGGAAAAAGGGCCAGGAATGTAGTAGACACCACGTACTTACCACCACGTACTTACCGTGAAGCAGCCCCTGGTTTAGATCCCAGCATCACAAACACTTCACCTGAAGTGCTCTCTATACTTACTCCCTCTCAAGACCCAAGAGCAGTCCTAAATTTGGTGCTTATCCTTTCTGTACAAACTATTTGCTTGTGTTGCCTTTTCTACTGAACAAGGACTGTCGGTTCAAGCCCAACTTGGGCAATTTAAAAGAGGTAAAGCTGGGGCTGAAATGTAACTCAGTGGGAAGCCCCTAGGTTCGATCCCTAGTACCCCCATGTAAAATAAAACCACTTAAAAGTAAGTATTAAGCTGGGCGTGATGACATATGCCTAATAATCTCAGTATATACTATGGGAGGCTGAGGCAGAAGAATTAAAATTGGAGCCCGGGATCCAATTGGCAAGATCTTGACTCAAAAAAAAAAAAAAAAAAAAAAAAAAAAAAAAAAAAAAAGCTGGAGATATAGCTCTGGAGTGCAGGAGGCCCTAGGTTCCATCCCTGGCGCTATAAAAACCCAAACAAAAATAGGTACTGACATTCTAGACTCCCGTCTACACCCCCCCCCAACAGCTAGCGTCAGTGATGCGAGACTCCTAATAAGAACGAATGCGGGGTCCAGCGCGGGGCGTGGGGTGGTTAGGGACCTGATAGAACTGGAATCTGACCTGCGATACTCACTCTCACGCGGCCTTAGGACCACAAGGCTCGGGACTGGGGCCGGGGCCTGAGCCTAACATGGCGAAGGCTTGATGAGCACTACGTGCACTGCGTAGTATTATTATTCCCTCCCTCTCCTCCTGGGGTAGGGGTGGGGAAAATATCTAAATGTGAAAAACAGAGTCTATTTCTACCCCAACATATACTCACACTGCGCACTGGCAGGGCGAGTGGAAATCGTCCCCAGGGTCGGCCACGGAAATGACCAGCAGGACCAGCCATCGCAGCTCAGCATGGCGGTTTCACCTCGTTAACCGCCACGCCTCAGCCAACCCCGAGCGTCATTGGCTGAGGCCTGGCAGTTGATTCCTGCCAACCAATCAACTGAGGGGTTGGAAAAGGGGCTTTTGCGCATGCGTCTAGGCCGGCGATGAGCAATGACTAGCAGAGCCTACTGCGCAGGGCGCTCTTGTGTACGCAACTTTGTTGTTTGTTGCGGAATGTCTGATTCTGTAAAATGAAACTCCATGAAGCTAGGGTAGTGTCTGCTCTTTAAAATATTGAGACTCAGGCACTAAAATACATTTTTGTTCCAGTTCTTTGAGACAGGATCTCACTTTGTATTTCAGGCTGGCCTGAACTCAACTGTAGTCCAGGGTAGCGTCGAACTCACAGCAATACTCCTGCCTCAGCCTCCCAAGTGTTGGGATTACAGGCGTGAGCCACCATGCCTGGCGACTAACACAATTTGGTTCATAAAAATAGATGAAGAATAAACATCTCTCAGATAAGTGAAGCTTTTTGAATCCTTGTTTTTGGAGGCTGAGAATGTCGCTCGGCGGTGGAGTACTTGCCTATGCACGTATGTAGAGTTTAGGTCTCTTCCTTAGTATTACAAAGGGGTTTAAAAAAAGAAAGAGAAAAGAACTCATAAAGTTTTTGTGGTGATGAAAAGCTAAGATCAGCATATAGTAAGTGCACGACAAATATTAGTATAATGGTTACCACTAGTGAGGGGCTGGAAATAGGTAGTTAAATCAAGTGGTTTTTTTTTAAACTGACTTTTAAGCTAAACCTTTTATTAGTATAGGATACTGTTGCTATTTGTATATGCTACTCTTTTACATACAAAAGTAATTTTTGTAAGATTTATAACCAAGTTGTTATATCAGCAGCACAATAAAGAAAGCCAAAAGTCAAAAGCATAGGCTTTGGGTTAGACAAAAACTTGTACTCTGGCTCTGCAATTTACTATTCTGTGTGAACTTGGCCAAGATAGTTTTTTAATATACAGATGGGAGTGCCAATATTATAGACAGCTAAATTAGATAGAAATGAATATACAGAGAGGATTTGAGCCTTTGAGGAAGTCAGCACAGAAGATAAAATATGCAAAGATCGTGGCTGGAGGCAAATCTAAAGAATAAGGCCTATAAACTTGCCTAGAGAGAAACAGCAGCTTCAGACTGTAATCAGCACTACCTGGTTCATTGAGTCCAGAAAGTCATCGATCAGATGCATGGGTCAGTGTGCAGACTATTTGGACACATCTGTTTCCAAGAGTATATTTGTTCTTCCTGTGTAACTCTTATAAAACTCACTTTCCTATTAGATCAATATAAGCTAGGTAACTACACTTTATTTTAAGAGTAGGAAAAATTTATTGAGAGAAAGATAGCTTCTAAGAGAGACAGGAAGGGGACCCAGGAAATGGGTTGCTTCTAGGTGACATACATGTAATCTTATAGGTTGATGTATCTTTTCTTGTACCCACGCTGTGATTTTACTGCATAAATGACCCCAGTCAAAGAGTCTACGGGCAACCCACTCAGGACGTCGCCTGGAAAATCAGGAGGTATTCTTCAATGCCTTATTTTCTTTCTTTTGAGACAGGGTCTCGCTTTGTAGTTCAGGCTGGCCCTGAGCTCAGCCTCCAACTCACATCACAGCAATCCTCCTGCCTCTGCCTCCCGAGTGCTGGGATTACAGGCGTGAGCCACCACGCCCGGCACTGTGGTATGTGGTACTGGTTGCTGCTGGGGTGAGTCTCCACTCCCAGTATTGTAATGTGGTTACCAATGCCTTATTTTCAGTAAAACTCTTTGAACTGCTTTCATTTGGTTCACAACTTCCTTCATTAATGTTGTGAGGCACCAACTCGCCCGATGTGACATCTGACAGGTTGTTGTTAAACAACCCTGTGCAAAATGTTTGATTCTAACCCTCAATTATAATATTACCTATCATCTTTCGGATAATGGAGGGCCTGATGTCCTTCAATTACTGTTACATCATTTCTTTGGTATCAAATTAAAGAAAGTCATAAAAAATTTTTAAGGTCTGACGGTCTAACAAGAACAAGTGTATCCATGAAAACATAAGAATCTGACCTATAATCCCAGCATTCGGGAAGATAGAAGAAGCAAGAGGATCGCAAATTTGACCACGGCCCCTGAGCAACTGAGACCCTGCCTCAAAAAGAAAAAAAAAGAAAGAAGGAAGGTTGGGGATGTAGCTCACTGGTTTCAAACCACAGTACCTGGCTGGTTGCGGGAGTACAGGCTGTATCTTTGAGGTCTGTATATATCCTGCAACTAAAATGTAGAAAATTATACCAAGATCTGTCACCTCTACCAAACAGTCACTGTGCCTCTGGTTACTATGTCAACTGTTAGGACCAAAATGTCTGCCTCCACTAGCATCTAACCCGGTCCCAAGACACTGCGACCCACCTTTCTCAGCCATTGCATCAGCCGAGTTAGAAACGCCTTCTCTGAAAATATCTAATAAGTTAATTGGTGCTTGGTTTGATTGGCGTCTTCCTTGACCACATATATCTTGTGTTTGTCGGGCGTACGAGGCACTTTCGATTGGCGTGTTCTGATTGGACACCGTGATCGGGGTTACAGCCGGCTACGGCCTAGGGCGGGTACCGCTGCGCGTCTGCTTGTCTGAGGGAACCGGTGAGTGTTGGGTCTGTGGTGGGCGCTGAGGCGGGGGACAGCGACGGCCACCCCAGAGAGAAGCAGAAGCTCCTTGGAAGCCCTGCGTGTCTATGAGAGCGGCTGGGGCTGTGGGCAAGCGCAGCAGCTGCAGGTGGTCCCCAGGCCAGTCCCCGCGTGGCCTTGGGGAGCCAGGCCTGGGCCCAGGCGCGGTTTTTGGCGGCTCCCGGGAGCGCTGGAGGTGAAGCAGTCCGGTGCGCACTTGCCTGGCACCAGGACCCCGAGAGGAACACGGTTGTGCCCGAGGACCCACTCAGCTGAGGTTACTGGCTCGCAGCTTTAATCCCCTAGGAGTGAATGGGGCCGGAGTGAGAGGCACCCCAGATGGGCGGAGCCCGATAGGATCCTGGTTCTTAAAGAATTAACGGGATGGTTGATTACCGGTCCAGTCCTGTGCAGCTATTACTCCTTCAGATAGGCTGTGTTGTCGTCTGTTTTGAAGTATGTGAGTTAATTAAAAGCTTGTTAGTACTGTACCATAAAAGATCAGAATATCTAATCATGACATGCGTATTTGGCAATCCCGGGACTAGATACTTAGTGGTGACCTTGACGGGGAGCCGCACTGATGTGTTTCTCACTAGGATGGAACTCTGCCTGCCAGCGAGATATGCACTGAACAGCCATCAAATGCTAGGGACATCTGTGAGAGGGGACACTTGGAGTGATAAGAGTAAAAAAGAAGTAGAACCTGCTGAAGTAGTGGAAGATCCCTTAAATAAGTTTTTTGGAATTTAGGTATCAAAATGGAGACATTAGCCAGGTATATTGTAATCTAGCAGTTGGGGAGGATGACACAGGACGACCCTAAATTGGAGCCCAGCCTGGGCAACTTTGTGATTCAGTGAGATCTTGTTTAAAAAACTTTTAAAGGAAGGGAAGTGCCTGGGGATGTAGCATAGTTCTGCAGATCTGGGTTAAACCCTCCTCCCTCAAAGAAACAAATTAACTAAGGAAAGAGAAAAGATCAGATGAAGGGCAGAGAGCTCACCTGACATATGGAGAACATGTTCCAAGGGCCTTTGGCTGAAGGTCCAGTGTGATATAAGGTACACAGGACCTTGGCAGCTCCCACTAGGAAATGAAATCTGAGGTTCTGCCTTTGTGCTACCTCTGCATCCCATACATCCTTCCAGTCTGTTCACGCTGAGTAATTAGCAAGTGCTGATGCGGGGAGCATAGCTTTTCCCAGACCCACGCTTTGCTGGATTTGTAGTCAGGGTGTCAGATCCTTCTAAAGAACATCGCAGTGATTTCCCCAACTTTCTCTCTGGACAAGCCTGTGTCACCACATCCAGCCAGCATGGGCTATTGTCCACATTGGTTTCTAGCATACAGTATGCATTCAGTATATTGAATGACTAAGTAACAGTGGGAAATTCATGTGTCGAATTTTTACAGCCATTGTTAAGGTTCATTGAGAGCAGTGTTGAGAAGGAAGGAACAAGAGTGTGGTGTGACCGCTTCTGAAATCCTGAACTGTGACTCCTGTGGACAGCAAGCCCTGTCTGTGCAGCTCTAGTCTGCTCATTTGGTCTCAGCCTGTTTCCCCAGCTTTTTCCCCAGAGCGCTCTTTTTGAGTAATTTCTTGAGCATGAATAAATCAGTTGAATTGCAATTGAACATAAAGTAACACTGTGGACATCTTTCTTTTTTGTCTCTTTCTCATAAGAAGAAAATTTTACTCTAACTTTACACTAAGTAGCTTAAAGAAGTAGCTTCCAAATATGAGATCACTTTTCTTTTTCTTTTTTTTTAAACATGTACTGGGATTCAAACCTAAAGCCTTTGAACTGAGCTACATCCCCAATTCTTTTTTAATTAATCAATTAATTTTGTGATGTTGGGGACTGAACCCCAGACCTTCACACTGAGTTATATTCTCAGCTATATTTTATATTATATATATATATTTGAGAAAAGGTCTTTCTGAGTCACCGAAGCTGGACTCAAACACCTTATCTGGCTGCTTTAGTCTCCCAGAGTTCTGGGATTACAGGTCCTCACAACACCCTGGTTCAACACAAAGTAGATACCTAGTTTGTTGTACTTTTTTGTCTTGCAGAAAAAGAACTGACTCAAAAGCTGGCTGTGCTGGTTCATGCCTGTAATTCTAGCACTCAGAAGGCAGAAGTTTGAGACCAGCCTGAACTACATAGCAAGACCCTGAAACCCTGTTTCAGCCTTCCTTCTACCCAAAAAGGAACAGAACTAAGGCCAAAGGGACCTAGTTAAGGTTGGAGATGGATCTCCAGCGCTAGAGGGTTTTTCCTTGCCTGGGGCTTGATCCCAGAGCCTCATCTTACACAGACTAAGCAGCCCCAGCCCCTGGAGACTTAGATGATACGGTGAGGTGGTTTCCATTTTTCTAGATACTAGTCCTGTGTGGTAATTTAGTGTGAAGCTAGTGATAGTATCCTGACCAAATCCTGTCACTTCTCCTAACCTTCCTCTCAGAGATATAGCAAAGCTTTGAACTTACAAAGCTGTTTTATTTTCCAGTCTCTCTTCTGATTCCCTTGCTCTTTCACACTCAGTGAGCCCCACTATATCATCCTCACTCCTCCGTGCTCCAATGGCTGGGGATGGACCAGGTTTCCAGTTGTGATTCTAGCTTGTTTAGACTTTATACAGTTAGGTGTGTTCCGCTATTGGCCAATTGTCCCTTATACAAGTGGTCCTCACTCTTGGGTCATCTGCTGATAGTAGCCTAAGATGTCAGCCAAATCAGGAAGCACTGGCTTTGGGGATATAGAACTTTAATAACAAAGAGCTAGAAGGTCATCTGGTATGAACCTCTCCTTTTAAAAATTATTTATTTCTGAGTCAAGTTCTCATTATGAGTTTAGGCTGACCTTGAAGTCACTGTGTAGCCCAGGCTGGTCTTGAATTTCAATGACCCTGCTACTTTAGTTTTGCCTCTTTACCTATGCTGTGTTTCTCTGTGTGTTGAAGGAAGTGATTCTC
>PVIR01024013.1:0-26403 GCA_004026965.1 Petromus typicus
TAATAGATTTTTAAATATATCAGAAGAGAAGATCACCAGGAACTATGGCAAAACCTTACTGAATTCCCTTACTGAGTAGCCTGTTTCATTTCTGTAGAAGGTGGAAATAGAATGTAATGAAATCGAACACAGTTTGACTCCTTCAGTTTATTTCACCTGAACATCAGAGCTCGGCTAAATGAGAAAGAAGAAGGCTGACCTGTTTTCAAATTCCAGCCTGCCTGTGGGCATTTCAAGGGGTTAGGAAGAGTGGTTCAAAGCCATGCCATCCTCAGAAGAGGACAGCAGTCATCCCCCTCCTTCCTGGCTCTGCCATTCTTCAAAAATTGAGGTCGATAGCATTTACCTCCTCTACACTGGTCTGGCTGGAACATTCTCCTTGAGATATTGCTCAGATGGACACGCTGATTCTTGCTAGTCTAAAGAGAAGGCAGTAAGGTCTCTGAAGAGAATGAAGACGATCTCCCTGCAGATTGTGTGTGTGTGTGTGTGTGTGTGTGTGTGTGTGTGTGTACGTGCATGTGCTGACTTGCACAGAGATAGGTGTGACCCACACTGATGCTGTGTGGGCTCTGGCTGGTGCTGTGGAGTTTAGGGAAAGATGGATCTAGACAATGATGGAAAGTCCAGTGACTACAAAACCTTGAAGGTTTAGCATCCTAGACATTTTTAGTACATAAATAAAAAGATGATGCTAGACAAAGAGAGAGGAGAAATGGCGTGATTCCCACAAAATGAAGACCAGGAGTTACAGCCTGTTGGTCTGAATGTGTGCCAGGACCACTAATGGCTCTAAAGGAACTAGGTACAGTGATTTCCTCATAGAATAGAAACTGAGAGGTATCTCAGATGTTCCGTGCCCTGTAGGAGGGGAGGAGAGTCTCCATACATCCAAGGGACTCAGCTCACTGGACCCACTATGAAGTGGCTCACTCTGAACCACACTCCTGTCTACCCACCAACTCTCCTGAACCTGCACAGGAGCTGGAGATGGACTCCATCCTATGGTTGTTTTGTGAAACAGGAGCTGTGTTAGGAGGGCAAGAAGGTAAGGCTGTAAAAGACAAATATGTGGGTACAGGGGTGAGAGGCAAGACAAGGGACAGCCTCTGCCTGCAACACATTCCTCAGCTAATATGCAGGAGCTTGTGGCAACGGTCATCTGTCAGAAGCTATCGTGGGCAGGGGTGGCATGCCTGGCTTTTCTGTAGTGCTGCCCTTAGCATGACTGCCAGGGAAGAGTCTGGCACTGGCTAGAGGCTGAGGTGGACTAAGAAGTGAGCACCACGGTGCTATCAGCAGAGCATACAGTGCTCAACGGAAGCTCTTCTTCAAGGGCGTCAGAGTCGCTCATCTGCAGCATGTGTTCCCATAGTTAAGGAGTGGCACATTCTGGGTCCCAGAGGCCTCTGGGAGGGAAGTGATTTGGAGGAAACTCAGCTCTCACCTCTGCACCTGACCCTGGGTGACCGCTCCTCATTCTAAATTCCACTAACCTCTGCTGTCGCCTCTGCCAGGGTCAGTGACTTGCAGGGCTGGGATCCACTCTCTCTTCCTGCTCAGGAAGGTGGCTGAAACACGTCTTTCACAATCACAAATGGGTGCCCAGAGCATCTCAGGAAAAATCACACACATGCACACACACACACAAGTACACAAACACACATGCCCCTTGCTCAGAATATTCTTGTTCCACCTTATAAAAAAAACCTGGAGTTGTTTTTCCCTCGGGAGCTCCTGCAGCCTGGAAGATTTATGGGAATGTGGCCTTGGCCACCCCTGCTCAGGTAGGTCACCTGTACCCTTAGAGCTCCTCTCGGGTCACTGTTCAAGGACCCCAATCCGAGAGTGGGCTGCTGAGGGCACGTGGACTCTAGGGTTGCTTGGTAACTGGGCCCTCTGTCTCGGGCTGGGCGGAATGGCCAAGAGCTGTCGTTTGTTTGACAAATACAAGATCCTCTGCTGAAGACGGCCTGTCCTTGCTCTAGAATCCTAGAAGCTGGCATTGGTTTCCTCCAGAGGCTTGATGTAAACTGGGGTGCACACTGAACACAGTGTCTCCTGCTGCCTCGGATGCCTCCAGGATCACAGAGCCTGCAGCACACAAGGCTGAAGCAGCCGGGTCACTGACAGCTAAGCCTGCACTTGTGAGACACAGCGTCCTGCTCCAGACCACCGCAGTGCTGGCGGTTTTTCTCCTTTCCAGGCCGCTGAGTGGGAACATCGTTACACGGATACCGTCGAGTGCTCCATGTTGCTGGTCAGGACAGGGCGGAAGGCGCTGGTCACATCAGCCGCCATTTATAACATGGCTGAGGATGCTTCTCCAGATGGATGCTGACTCTTGGAGGACCCACCTGGTGAGGCAAACTGAGGTAAAAGGAAGCCTAGAGGATGGCATTAGTCTCTGCCATTTCTCCTCTCCCGAGGGTCGGATGCGCTGTTTTAGTGACACCAGAAGGCAAGGTGGGCGCCATCAGTTATAGAGACTCCTTAGTAAAACCTTCCATGCCAGGTAGTGAGGGGCGTTCAGTCCACATCTGTGGCTCTGACTCCAAGGACTTGAGAGCCTGACTAGACCAAAGATGGAAAAAACATCAGCTTTAGAGAAGGCTATTTCTGACTCTCATGGATTTCTGGATGTTTGATTTAGGATCGTTATTAAGTCAGTATGTCTCCGCTAGTTTATTGAATCATATACTTCAGGTGAACCTGTAACATGTATGATGAGAGTCCGTGAGAGGGAAATGCCCAGAAGCTTCAGAACAGGCTCACGTGTGGGTACCAGCAAACATACAGAGGAGACATCGTTTCTGTAAGCTTATGTTTCACCAAGCATTTGCTCAATGCTGACCAAACTATTTTAATTCCTCGGTATCATGCTAGGTGCTTTTACCCTCAGAAACACGATTGCAGACTGAACTGTAGTGGGCGAGTCTCTTGGCAGAAGTAACAGAAGCATAAACAGAGGGGCCAGGGTCTCAATGATGCCTCTGCAGGAGCCTCAGCAGGTGCCAGGAGCATGGATACTGGGAAAAGGAAAGGCTTCGAACATTTAAGAGCAAGAAAATGACAAGGAGGACTGGGAAGACACCTGAAAATGTGCAGTCACATTTCGCCCTCTCTGCTGAGCCCCACACAATGTCCAGCCACTCAGGGGCATCTCCCAGAGGGTCCATAAGTACTTCATGCAGAACACAGCCCAGAATGAATTTGAGGACAATCTCTGCTTCTCCTCACAATCTGCACCAGACTCCCATTTGTGTGGAAGGGAATGTAGCTGTACCCTGTCTACCATTCCTATGTCCAATTCATTAAGAAGTCTGGTAATGACTCTAAAGTGTATGGTGGGGGTGATCACTTGGATCGATGCCCTTCTTACTATGCTAAGAAGGTCACAGTTGGTGACCTCCTGTGACCATCACTATAAATTTCTGAGTAGTTTCTTGACCTGCATTTCAACAGCACAAGTGCCCTGCTCAGAGCTCTCACGGACTTCTTGCCGTACCTTGAATGAAGTTAAAGTTCCTTTACTGAGGCTCACCTGCCAACATTTGCTTAAACTGGAAGTTACGTGAAGAGAAGGATGGAGGAGATGTCTTGGAAGAGTGGGCAGAAATCTCTTGCACAGCTCCAGGACTGTGGAGAGATTCATGATGCCTGGAGTAGAGGAGGCAGAAAGATGAGGTGACTTTTCAAAATTCCCTTGGAATTGATTTTTTGCTTCAGCACCCTTTTCTCCCCTCTCAAAACAAAGCCAGAGTGTATCACAGTGAACACCTCCATTGTACCGGAGTGTTTACAATTCAGATATAATTTTAAATGAAGAATGTAATGAAAACTACACACAAACAAGAATGCATGGCAGAAATATTGAGCAGTCTTCAGTTAGGGAGAACAAAAGACAGGCCAGTTACAGGGTTCATTACACTGCAGGTGTGTAGGTGTGTGCAAAACCTAGTTGCGGTGCTGATGTAGTTTTACTGTGAGGAGCATACACAGTGGCACAGTCTTTCAGTTGTGTTATCTGTCTTCTTTCTGCTCCTAACACCGGCAAATCTATACCAACCATGATGCTTCACTGCTATGCCACCACCCTCCCATTAAACCATATGAGAGAAAACCGGGGCATCTTGCTCTCTCTCTGACCCACATGTGAAACATTGCCTCAGGCACAGAACTTGGTGGAGAAGTAGCATGAGAAGTATAGATAGATATGACACAACACTAAGTGAGGATTTTTTGTTTTGTTTTGTTTTTTAGTTTTTTGAGACAGGGTCTCGCTTTGTCGTTCAGGGTGGTCCTTGAACTCAGTCTCGAACTCAGCAATCCTCCCGCCTCTGCCTCCCAAGGGCTGGGATTACAGGCATGAGCCACCCACCTGGCACTGTGGTGTGTGGTACTGCTTGCTGGTTGTATGTGGTTACTGGGGATCGAACCTGGGTCTTTGGGCTTGCAACACAGGCAAAGGAACCACTGAGCTAAATCCCTAGCCCTGCATTTGAATGACTAAATATATTAGACCAGGGGCCTCTTTCAAATCAGGACACAAAAATAGCACTTGTTGGCTTCTGTCTTCCCATCATGACTGTGGACAATGTACATTAACAAGACAGAAAGTGAGCAGGTAGAAAGAGAATGGGGTCAAGGACATCCTGTTCTTCATTTCTTTCTATGAAGGGCTGCTGTTTCTAAGTTCTTGGTGGGGAGACTAAAAGAGTTTTGTGCAAAAGACCGAGCTGCTGACCGTGGACTCTGCTGTGCCTGGAAGCTGTCCAGCTTGCAGTGCGCGGTGGTTCTTGGCGTCTGTAGGTAACAGAGAAAGCAAGTGATGCCACACAGCGTCCTTCACCCTCAGCCCTGGGGTGTGTTACTGAGTACTGCTTTTTAAATTTTATATCTATGTTTCACTTTCAGACTATTTATCCACATTGTAAAAGAGCTTAAAATAAAAACATTTTAACCTCCTACTAAGCAATGATATCTCTATTTTATAGTTTTAACAATATCAAAAGGAAAATAGACTTGAACATTGTGCCTGGATTAGCCATTTCCCGTCACCCCTCTTCAGTTCTTTGCATTTACTCAACTTTATTTTTCCTTCCTGAGCCTAAAAGCAAAGTTCCTATTTATATCTTTATTCTTTAAGAACAAAATCTTCACTTGGCCGCTCTGAGTTTTCCTGTGATTAATACAGGGAAAGAGCGTCACTTAGCTAATATTCAATGAAGAAATGCAAAAAGAAGATACACTCCCCTGAACACTGTAGCAAGTGCTAGCCGATTCGCAACCATTAATTAAAGTCTTGGCTTTGGAATTAATGAGATATCTATCCCAACCTGTCTGCGTTTGCAAAGGCATCAGGTTAGACAAGAGATAGCAACAATGAAGTTGGGGCAGGGCAGACTGCCTCGCCAGCCTCTCACCCTAGTTCTTCCAGAAGGGTGCTCCTTGATGGAGGAGGAGGCACCGATGAGTCTGAGGGAGCGCTTTTCTTCTAGAATTGGTTCAGAAACATGGGCCAAAGTTCACTTTTCTGAAATGCACACAGGACTCCTGTACTTCAAAGAAATTTGAGGAGAGGTCTCTGATTTAAGCATTTCTGACTTCAGCGTTTCCAATAACTGAGCATTTATCCCTCTGAAAGTGTGCAGAGGAGAGAGAGTAGGAAATGACTGGGCAGCCTGTTTTTGAGTCTTAGTCCCACTTATTTCTGTCCATATGAGCCCTAAGAAAGATTTGCCAGCCTGTATGAATCCATTTTTATCAAATGTGAAAAGATGTTTTCTACTTTGCAAAAGTCAGTTATTTTCAAAAATAGATGAGGAAATTCAGAATAAAATATGTGAAATGTAGAATGGAAGAATACTCATATTAGTTAATTTTCTGTTGCAATCCCAAAGTTCCTGAGACTGGGCACCTTATAAAGAAAATATCTGTTGGGCTGGGGATATAGCTCAGTGGTTCCGGTGCCTGTCTTGCCAGCACAAGGACTGGGTTCTATCCCCAGTAACCATATAAAACACTGGGCGTGGAGACTCACGCCCAGCAGCAACCAGTACCACATACTACAGTGCCGGGCATCTGTAATCCCAGCACTTGGGAGGCAGAGGCAGGAGAATTGCTATGATGTGAGTTTGAGGCTGAGCTCAGGGCCAGCCTGAACCACAAAGCGAGACGCTGTCTCAAAAAACCTTAAAAAAAAAAAAAGAAAGAAAGAAAATATCTGTTATTTTGTCTCACAATATGGAGTCGGGGTGGAAGGCCACTTGCAGTGATAGTCTTCCCAGTGGCAGAGTCCTGAGGGTGCAGGGCATTGTGTGGCTTATGTATGTGTGCATCTTCTGGTCTCAGATCTCTTGTAATGCCACCAGTATCCAGTCACAGGGCCATTGATTTTTCACCTCTCCCGGGATCCCAGCTTGAAAAAGCATAGGTTAAATTTCTGCCCTCTTAATACGCTACAGTGGAAATTGATTTCAGCACATGGATCCTTGGGGACCTGAACAAACCACAGCAGCACTACTGACTTTGTTTTGTGTTCAAACGTGGTAAGAGACCTGCAGCTTAGTGTCAAGGTTCTGCCGCTCAGCCTGTGTGTTTTGTTATGCTTTGACTTGGTGCTTTGGGGCCAGTTTTGGTATTTAAGACCAGACAAGAGTAAAAATTTAAAAGACAGGTCTCTAGTCAGCAGTGGACAAGTCTGTGGATACTCATTCCTTCTTTCCAACTATTCCTGGCAGAGTTTCGATGACCTTCTTGCCTGTTTTGAGGTGGGCCAGTGTCTGGAATCAGTGGGAATATAAAAGCCTCTTAGGACTTATGGAAAAATCCCATTTATGCTCTTACATCAAGATGAAGAAGTTAATGCTACTTATATAAGTTTTCCTCTCTCTGCATTTTAGATCTAAAAACCTAAATTACTGTTCTGTGGAAATTGTCAGTATATCCAACAATAGAGAATAGTGAGTCAAATTACTATATATCAAGAGGATATTACCATAGAGTCATTCAGAAAAAGAGTTTCAGCAACAGGACATTACTTACACTATTAGGAAGAGTAAGAAAATACAAGAGCTTATGGACAGTGTCACATGCACATCCATTTATAGGAAATAAAATGGAAGAAATCTATAAATCTCATAACAGCGGTTATTTGGTTGAAAAGATCAAAGATCATTTTTCTTACTTAATTTGCACATGATTTCCTGGGTTCCCTAGTTACTAATAATTAGTTATTTATTTATTGAGACAGGGTCTTGCTTTGTAGTTCAGGCTGGCCCTAAGCTCAGCCTCAAATTCACATCACAGCAATCCTCCTGCCTCTGCCTCCCGAGTGCTGGGATTTCAGGTGTGAGCCACCATACCTGGCACTGTGGTATGTGGTACTGATTGCTGCTGGCGTGAGTCTCCATGCTCAGTATTGTATGTGGTTAACCAGGGATCAAACCTGGGTCCTTACACTTGCAAGACAGGCACCAGAACCACCGAGCTAAATCCCTGGCCCACTAAAAATTATTTTTAACATAGGAGTTGTAGAATACTTCCTAAATGTGATAAAGATGACATAACTCTTCTGATCATTCCAAAGACCAAGTTCAATTCAGTGTTTACTTTTCCCTGGGATCCCCTTAGGATCATAACTTTTAGAGAATGAAATTTGACCTAGTTCAAAGAACTTTACTTAGGGATTTGCTTACGGACACTGGCAATATCATGTCTTCTTTGCTCTAAAGCCCAATATTGTCTCCCCAAGTCAGAATGTTATCAGTAAACATCTTGAATTTCTCAGCTATGTACTCAAAACCTCAGTTTGAATGCTGTATCTGGAAACCACATACAAAAATATTCTTTTGCATTTCAAGTAAGTGCTGGAAAATAAAAGTTTAAATATAATGTCTGCCTTTGAACTTTTTTTGCCTATTTGCTTAATAAAACTTAAGTATTTTGATTTAATCATTTCCTACAGATTTTGTTGATCTATTTAATTTTTTATTTGTCAACAACAGTTATTTTAAGGTCAAGAACATTTGCTTGATACTGATGCTCCCTGATCTTTCCCCAATCTCCCACTCTGCTGATCCCTCAAGCTCCTCGTTCATGTCTTTGACTTCCACACTCTTTCTCCCATGTCACTGACTCCTGATCTCAGAGCCTCTTTTTCAGCTGCCTTCTACTGTCTGGATCAGGTTTCCCACCTGCATTTGTACGTTCCTCACCCAGAATCATGCTTTGCGCTCACTGGCCCCTGAGCTTTCTCACAAAAGCCCCGTGTCTTTGCCCTCACTCTCTATGCCACTCATCACTGAAGTCAAGGGATATCTCTGCCTTGTTTCCACCATCATAACAAGAATTAAATTAGATAGGTGTGTGGTTCTTGGGGCCTCTGACTTTCACTCCCAGTATCAGTATATTCTCCAGGCCATCATTCTTTCTTTCCCGGGTGACTGCATTCCAACAAGTGTCCTCTCTGCTGCTCTCTGTGCTTTACTCTTTAAATTATTAGCAGATTTATCTGCCTAGTATAACAGCACTTCATATTTTTTAAAAAAGATTTCTGAGTTTCCCCTTCACCTCTACACAGTAAATTTAATATATCCTCCTCCCCTTGACACATGATGCCTTCCACAATGTTTTTCATGTATTTACTTTGTCTTCTACTTGTATTTGTTTATTTTTAATAACTTCATTGAAATCCCTTCTTTGCCACCCCTGTTCTATGTGTCAGTTAGCACAATAGACAAATATTCCCTGCCCTTCAGGGAATATTTTGCTTGCAGCAATGGAGCAGAAATAAACATAATAAATGAATGAATTATAAGTATGCTAGAATGTGGTCATTGTAAAGAGGATTCAAGTTCAGGGTGAAGAGGTACCAAATTAGAATTTTAATGAAGATGGTCCGAGTGGGCTTCATTGAAAAGGTAACGTAGCAAAGGAGATGAAGGAAAAAGCCATAGAAATGTGAGAGGCAAACATTCCAAGCTGAGGGGACAGTCCAGTGACCACCTGATGCAGTGTGTCTGTGTCTGGGCCACAATTTGTGGGCAGAGTGAACTGTAAGAGAGGGTATCAGATGGCAGTGGAGCCCCCAGGACCATGGCCTCAAGGCTATGGTAAGCTGAGGTCTTTTCCTTTGAAGACCTAGAGAGGCTTGAAGTATTTCAGATGTGATGCTATCTGACAAATGCTTTGAAGTAAACCCTGGATCACTGCATTGTGAAGAGATGATGGTGGAAGCCAGGAGTCCTCCTACAGACACTTGGAATATCCCAAGCAAGAAGTTGTGGTGTTTCTGCCATGGGACAGGCAAGTGCTATGGTTCGAATATAGGTTTCCTGCTCTAAAACTAATGTTGAGATATAATCCCTATTAAGAGTTATTAAGAGGTGGGATCGCACAAGAAATTTAAGAGGAGCCTGATGCTCTGTGCTCATGCAAAGTTTAAGCCATTCGTGCTGTTAATGGATGCATGGGTTATTTGTCAAATGAGTTTGCTACAAAAGTGATCCTAGCTAGATCTCCCTGTATTACCATGTGATCCTTGGACTGCTGCTATCTCAGAACTCTTCAGCAAGAAGACCATTACTAGATGTCGTCTCTCAGCCTGTACTAAAAGCACGAGCCCAAATAAATCCCTTTTCTTTATAATTTATTCAAAATATGAAATTGCATCGTTAGTAAAAGGAAATAGGCTGAGGTACTAGGAATCACACAGGCAGTGAGAAATGGCCCTATGTGGGAAGATTATGAAGAGCCTAGAAGATTTGCTGACCTGATAGGTAAAATGGAGTAAGGGAAAGAAGGAGGTCAGAGTGGGCTCTTGGCTTTCAGAGTGGGTATCTGGAAGGATGTGTGGTCATTAGTTGGGAGAGAAGAGCCTGCAAAGAGCAGGGATTGGGAAAGGTAAGGCAGGAAGTCCACTTTTGGACTTGTTATATTGGAGATGTTGGTCTCATTTCCAAGAGCAAATGTAAACTGCCCATGTAATATACAACACAGTGAGGTTCATAAGAAAGCTATGTGCTGAAACTTCAACTCTGAAGATTAGTAACCCAGAAATCATTTTGTAGCTATGAGATTTGATGATACCAATACAGAAATGAGAGTAAGGAAAGAAAAGAAGATTCTAACATCTGATGCTCATGTGTTTTTACAGAGTGAGACTGATGAGGAGAATCCAGTACTGGAAGATGGGAAGCAATAGTGGCCACAGAGTTAGGAATGAAACCTAGTTTTCTAGAAAATTAAAGTGGGTGGGCCGGGGAGTTAGCTCAGTGGTTCTGGCACCTGTCTTGCAAGTGCAAGGACCCGGGTTCCATCCCTGGTAACCACATACCATACTAGGTGTGGAGACTCACGCCCAGCAGCAATCAGTGACACATTCCACAGTGCCGGGCATGGTGGCTCACACCTGTAATCCCAGCACTCAGGAGGCAGAGACAGGGGGACTGCTGTGATGTGAGTTTGAGGCTGAGCTCAGGGCCAGCCTGAACCACAAAAGCAAGACCCTGACTCAAAAAAAAAAAAAAAAAAGAAGAAGAAGAAGAAGAAGAAAATTAAAGTAGGAAAACATTTTTCCAAAAAGTGAGCATGACCTACTGTGTAATATGGTTCCATCTTCTTTGGCATAAGCCATTTTCTAGTCATGTTATTTAGACATTGCTGAATAAATATTTTATTTTTGAACTATGTCAGACTCAGGATTGTTTGTCAATTATGCTCCTAAATTTTCTTCCAGGTGTTCAAGTTTGTTTTTTTGTTTGTTTGTTTTTTTACAGAAATGAGCTTTCAACATTTCAGCACAATGAAATAGTTCTTAAATTTTAATTATACTACCTAAATATTATATATTCATTAAAAAGCAAATATAAAAGGAAAGGGAGTAGAAGAGTATAAGGAAGGGAAAGGAAAAAACTAGACAGTAACCAAAAGGAAACAAACTTATGTATATAAAGGGGATGTAGGGAGGGCCAGGGAGTGGAAAAAATGAGAAACAAGATATGTCATATACTGGTACAAACTGTCAATGTTGAATGTGATCATAATGTATATATAAAAGTACTAGTAAAATCATTTTTAAAAAAGTAAATACACATAAAGCATACTATAAACTGAATGTTTTTTTCCATCAAAATTCATATTGGAATTCTAACTTCCAAGGTGATGACATAAGGAATTGGTTAGGCCAAAGTGTGGAGCCCTTATGAATGGGATTAGCACCCTAGAGAAGGCTCCACAGAGACCTTTTGAACTTTCCCATGTGTTACCATGTAGTAAGAAGATAGATATTTATGAATCAGGAAGCAGGACTTCAAGAGACACTGAATATTCTAGAACTTTGATAAGCCTCCAAAATTGTAAAAAATAAAATTTCTGTTGTTCAGGCAGAAATTTTCTGTGTTCTGTTGTTCCAGTTTGTGGTAATTTGTTATAATAGCATAAGTGGGTTAAGACAAAGCATAACAACAACAACAAAAAAAATCAAAATCCAACATCATGCATACGCCTATTCATTTGACTTTATACATTTTTATTTGAAAATATAATTTTGATGAGCTTGTTTTCACATCTATCTTTTAAAAGTTACATAAAGTGATTTTCTTTAGGTGAATTTCTGGAATTTATATTTCTAGATACTTATTTGAAAAAATCCACCTAACTGCTTAAATCAATATAATTTATGATTGATTTTTGTTCTCGTGTTAATTTTCTCATATATTCTACTTTATATAGGTTTGTGAAAATGTATGTGGTTATTCACATATTGACTTTTTAGATTTACCTGGATGTAAAATAAATTTCTCTAGAATTTAATTTGAATTGCTTAAAATTTGTAAGACAATTTCATTTTACATACATAGAGTGTTTCCATCTGGAAACAGTGCTTTTAATTGAACTAAGCTTAGTTTCTTTATTATTTCTTTATTATGGTAGCTTAATCATTATTTTCAAATTGCAGATTGAAAGATACATAAATAATACAAAGGACATTTTTGTAAAAAGTATTTAAGAGTCAGTTACCAACAGTGCGGCTTCACTACCCCAAATATTTTAGTGATTTCTGTAAAGGACACGATCACAGCATAGGACATTATCATCAAACTAAGGAAATTATCCAGTTAGATTTCCACCATGCAGTCCATAGATGCATTTTCAGGAAAATATTCAATAGTTTAGGAAAAATACATTTTTTCTTACTTAATTGGTGATGTTTCAGTTTTTGAAATATTTCAATTTTGTATGAATGTTAGAGTAGTTAATTGGAGGTAGAATTTCTTCTATCAGGAATAGTTTTTGTCAAGAATGAACATTTTTAATGCATATACTGAGTTCACAATTTGATTTTTTTCTATGAAAAGGTAAGCAGATATAACAATAAATTTTTTTTTTTTTTTTTAGGTTTTTTGAGACAGGGTTTCGCTTTGTGGTTCAGGCTGGCCCTGAGCTCAGCCTCCAACTCACATCACAGCAATCCTCCTGCCTCTGCCTCCCGAATGCTGGGATTACAGGTGTGAGCCACCATACCCGGCACTGTGGTATGTGGTACTGGTTGCTGCTGGGTGTGGGTCTCCACGCCCAGTATGGTATGTGGTTACCGGGGAATCGAACCCAGGCCCTTGCGCTTGCAAGACAGGCGCCGGAACCACTGAGCTAACTCCCCGGCCCAACAATAAATATTTTGATGTTGTATTTCAACATCTTAAGAAGACAGCACTTGTCTATATTGCCATTCTTTAATCTATTTTCTCAGGAAAGTACCATCATTTATTTACTTTTTTCATAATTTGGTGTCAGAATTATATTAACTTTTGGAAAAAAATGAAAGCATTTCCTTCAAATTTGTGCCTCCAAAGAGTTAAAGAAAATATAAATTATTTGACCTGAGTTGACCTGCTTATGGGGATTTGCACCTGTGGCCATTTTGAAGAGAAGGAGGTCTGTCTCTGTGACAACTTCCAACATTTCTTCCCTTGTCAGACATTCTAGTCTGACAATCCCTGACAATTCTCTTGTCTGACAATCTAGTCAGACATTCTGTCTCTCTCTTCCTAATAGCATTTTAATAATGTTCATTTCCTAGAAAATTATCTGCTTCATTGACACTTCCGAATTTACTTTCAAAGAGAATCACAATGTATAAAATCTTTTCTGTATCTGGAGATTATATTCCTTTTTAAAATGCACATTGTCAAGCACCCCTATGTTCCCCTCTCCTATCTCTTTTTCTGGCAGTTCTGTCAGAGCTTTGCTTATTTAAGGACTCTGAACGTTTTTGCGTGATGGGCCAGGAGTCAGTACATGGGCCTTGTGGGCCATGCGGCCTCTGTCAGAACCATTCAACGCTGCTCTTACAGCCGGAGGCTGTACAAGAATGAATGACTGTGATTGGGTTCCAATAGAACTTTATTATAAACACTGAATTCAAATTTCATATAATTTTAATTTCCATGTGTCACGAGCTATTATCCTCCATCTTTCCCCCAACTACTTGAAAATGGAAAAACCATTTGACTCGAGTGTCATACAAAAACAGATGGCAGTGAGGTTTGGCCTGCAGTCCCTAATTTGCCAACCTCTAGTCTATTTCATAGATTTGGGGGAAGATAAAGCCAAACCAAACCAAAATAATGCCTAAATTTGTTTACCATGTCAATATCTAATTCTTTGTACTGTAGATTATTTAATGTTTTAAGAATTTATTCTTTCCAATTGTATTAATGTTGATTTTTCTATCTCCTAGAACTTAATACTTGACTTCTCTTCTACTATTTTTATGAATGGTGAAGCATATCAAAACTTGTGCTGTAACAACCAGTCATGTTCTTATTATCTGGGTAATACATAAGAGATTACAAATAGAAAAAAGAATATCATTGGCCGCACGGCAGGTGAACTAACTTCCAAACTCCCAGTAGAAACTGATTTACAAACCAAAAAAATCTAGATCCTTTGTGTTTTGAAAGATACCACTGAGCTGTGTAAACAGAAGGCACTAACAGAAGGCTTAAAAACGTTTGACATCAGGGACCTCCAAGCATTTCTCACAAGTGTCAGCAGTGCATGGCCACGAGGGGTGTTGGCCAGCCTCTGTGGTCTGTTGCCCGTGTTCTGGTGCCTGTGAAGCTCCGGAGGGGAGGAGTCTATGCAGCATTCGAGAGCTCCAGGACTGTATTCCTTGGAGAGGTGAACACAATTAACATAGTATGACTCGAACTGGGCTCTGTGGGGAAAAAAATAAGCTTCAGGAACAGGAATTTAGCTCAGTAGTTCCAGTGTTTGACTGGCAAGAACAAAGTCCTGAATTCGATCCCCGGTAATCACATACCACAATGCTGGTTGTGGCATTCACGCCCACCAACAATCAGTACCACATACCACAGTGCTAGAGGTGGTGGCTCACGCCTGTAATCGCAGCACTCAGGAGGCAGAGGCAGGAGGATTGCTGAGTATGAGGCTGAATTCAGGACGAGCTTGTACTACCAAGTGAGACCCTGTTTAAAAAAAAAAAAAAAAGCTTCAGTGGGTATTTGTGATCTGGAATCATGTTTTGTTGTCACTTGTAGCCTGAGTTCATGACACCTACGTGGTAGAAAGCTGCAACCGAGAATTTGATTTAGAGTGGATGTAGGTTGATAATACTTGAAGACACACAAATAAATAAAAACCAGCCCCAAAAGCATTGAAGCTTCGAATAGGCCTGAAAAATTTTCCAGAAGACAGTATGGACTTACATTTAAAATTCTCCTAAGGAAATAACAAGCAAAGCAAAGCAAACTTTTCCTGAACATGTTTCAGATAGTGTAAGGATGAGATTTATAATATAAAAATAGATCTTCTAGGGCTAAAGAGAAAACAGGGACTTGAACATCTGAGAATGTAGCATGATACTTAAAAAATGACTTTGAAGATTTGAAAAAGAACAAAATGAAATAGCCAGTGGTAAAAATCTCGTTGCAAGTGTTTCAAGACGCACAGGTCGAGAACAAATTAGACAAAACTGACAGAACTGCACTCACGAACAGAAAATATAGTTAAAACATTTCCTAAAATGCTTCCTGAGGGAAAACTAAAATATGGAAGAGTCTCCAAGAGACAAAATGTCTGAGAAGCTTATAGGTAGAGATGTCATATACCAGAGTCCTAGGTGGAGAAAATAAGTGAATGGAAAGAGGCAATGTCCTAACGTGTAATAGCTTGGGGTTTTAATGAATCGTGGCAAGATAGCAAAGTCCAAATCCTGGACACCCAATGATTCCAGAACCAAGTAAAAAATGAACAAATTTATACATAATAAAATAAATTCTAGCCTCCGAAGAGCATGATTGTTTATAATAAAATAGATGTTAGATAGGTTACGAACAGCAGTAATAGAAGTTATAGTCTGGAAGATAGTAAAGTCTTCAGGGTACTGAAAAAAATATGCAAAGTTGAGAGGACAGAAGAAAATTATTGTCTACTTTCTTTAAGATAAAGAATAATGTTCAAGTGGAGAATGTGAGGTACAAATATATGTGTGGAAATAATGGTGAATATGTAGATATAATTTCCTATACATAGTTTTGTGGCTTCATTTTTATTTTTCACCATTGAATAAGAGTTGAATGCAAAGTTCAAATCTTCACCTTCAGAAGCAAATTTCTCACTCTCTTTTCACTTTGTAAATAAACAGAATTATGTTTGGAAAAGAAAAACTAAAAATAAATGTGAAGTGTTCATGATTTATCAATTACTAATATTGTGATACATTACTTTTAACCTTATTTTTACTTTTTACTTAAATAGATTCACGCTGTTTATTTAACCCTACTCTTTTGAATCATTAGTATAAATTAAGACATTTTGTATGACATCAAATATTCTTCAGGTGAATCACCTTATCCTGCTACTTAATATTCCATCCTTCAAATATGTCATGCTGTAACTGAAGCCAGCCAGATTCTTACCTTTGAGGAAAATGGTCAGTTAGATTGCTTGGAATGAAACAGAAATCCTGTTTCCTCTTTCTGAACAAAAATGACCCTTCTCCACCTTTCAAGGGTTAGTTTTGGGCCAGCAGCTGTAGGCCGGCCAGTAAAATACAGTTGTCCATCCATATCCTTTGGGGAGTGGTTCTGGGATCGCTGGTGGTTACAAGAATGTGAAGATGCCCACATTCCATATGTAAAACAACTTGGCATTTGCATACAATCCTTTAGATGTTCTCCATACACTTTAAAACATTTCCAGATGACCTTTAGTATCTACTGAAATATAAATACTGTGTAAATAGCTGTTATATTCTATTGTTTAGGAATAACTGTAAAGTACGTATTTTGTACAGATTCAATTTTGTTTTCAAGTATTTTTGAGCTTCGGTTGAATTCATGGAAGTGGAACCTTCAGCTACCCAGTGCCAACTGTATGTGGAGAACTGAAGTGGACTGTTCCCAGTTCAGGCCATAACGTTTCTCTTGGTTTTCTACTTTTGCTCAAGTCCGTAGTATTAGTGTTCACTTAGAAATACAAAATGGAACTGAGAGGTTATACTCATCAGGTTACAGAAAATAGCATAAAAGGAATGCCATTTTGGGAAAGCAACTAACATACAATATTTTATATATTTATTAATTAATTTCAAGTCAGAAAACCAGCTCTTTGGGCCTATCTATTCACAGATGATCTACTCATAGTGTGTAATGATCAGATGATAGCAGAAGCTTAGGAAAAGTTCTCATTTAGCTATTCCTGTGATATGTCTACCAATGTTGCCATTTTCTTGATTAGGTTAGAATATTGTTTTACTTATCTATGGGTTGATGGTATATTATAAGTGTTTCCTACTTTGATAGCTTCCTGATTTATAATTTATTTTATGAAGTTGCATTTAGGTTTTTAAGTCTTATGGAGTCAAACCTGGGATTTTTGTTGCTGTTTATGCTCTTTGTATCTTTATTGTTTAGAAACTAAGGGCTCCTAGCACAAACATATTTTTCTAGACTTGCTTTAAATTATATATTAAGTTTTAAACTTTGCTTGGGATTCACTGTATTATAAATATGGGTTAGAAATGGATATTTAAGTTAGCATTTCAAAAACTAGGAAAGAAAAAACAAAAAAGTACAAGCTGATTGAGCAAATGGTAACTCTTCTGCACATAGTACTTAAATGAATCCTGCAATAATCCAGTTAGAAATATTGTTATTGTCATATATGGTAGAGATAAAATGGGCAGCCTGGAAGTGGAGGAGCTGGGATTTGACTACAGAGTCCACTTCCCACGACCTGGTGTCTGGCTCCCCCACCATGCACCACTCATATCTCATCAAGGCAAGGTCATTTTCATATTCTCTTTCTCTTTCTTCCATCTCTGTCTCTGTTTTTTGGGCTGCAACTGGCCTCAAATTAATGGTTTTCTTGCCTCAGCTTTCTAATCACTGGCTCCCATGCCTGGTTTGATCCTTCTTTGATAACAAACAAATTCTTGCACAAACTGAGATTTACTCATGGTTCTGTCCCATTTATCTCTTGGGCTCATGATTTATTTCTCAATTTAATTGGTGATCACCATTAAGTTTTAAATATTCCCTCAATTAATTGCTTTTCATCTTGCTTGCAATTTCAGTGATGACTCTATTGATATTTTCTATTGCAATTTGTTCTGGAAGTTCTAATTCATTCTAATACTGGTTTTTATTTTATTTCATATTTACTTACAGCATTGTCTTAAATCTTTGTAGTGGTCAGTTCTTCGTTGCTGGGGCAGAATACCTGACACACGAAGAGAGAAGGTTTACTTGTCTCATTGATGCAGTTGGGGCTGGCTGGAGCTCAGGCAGCTGTCATGGTGGATGGGGTGGCAGGGGAAAGTGGCTGTCCTGAGGGAAGGTGGGAAGCAGGAAAAGCCTTTATTCCAAGGTACTCAACAATGTGGCGAGAGAGTAACAATCATCACTCTCTTTTGGAGGTAGCCATGAAAGATGACTGTGTCTGATATTTCTGCAGAGAATGTAGTACCCCACTTGGGATCCAAAGGCTGGTCAATGCTGGGAAGCTGAAAGAATTATAAGACACTTTGAATAGAAAAACCACCTCACTTCACGGGGAAAGCAGGAGCATGCCATTTGTGGAAGTCACCCCAGGCCTCAGTGGAAAGCATTTGTTGCGCGATGGAATAACTTTAGTGAAATTATATTTCCAACACATCATTTCTAAATAATTTTGATCCCTAACTTTTCTTCTTTGAATCTCAGCAATTTCAAGTTCTACTTTCCCCCAGCCATGCTCTATATTTTCAGTTTACTATAAGGACAATGGTAGAGATAAAAGAAGGCCAGGGAGCAGAAGCATTTGTGTGGTAAGTTTGGCCTCCATTTCCCAGGCAGAGGTTAAGTGGGGGAATTACACTGTTTCAAATAGTTTTTCCCCAATAAGATGTCATAGTAGATTATCTGGCTGCCACCCCTTATCTCCGGGCGGCTGCTCCCGTGCTCTGTCTGTCCTAAGCCCCCTCAGACTCTGTGGAAGTCAAATGGAAAACAGGTTATACTGGAAGCCGGAGGCAGAGAACGTCCAGGGAAGAGGTGGGCAGAGCTCGTGGTACAAGTCCAGCTTAGGTAAACTATTTCTACTCAGTGTGGTAACACATCATTGGAGCTCACCCCCTTTAATCCAACAAAGAAAAGCAAAGGCTTTTTCATAAGCCTCAAAGTCGTCCTCCCAACCCCCTTTACTTTTCCGTGTTTGACCTTTCAAAAGAGGTACTGTAACTATTCCATTTTTAAAAGAGGCAAGTCAGAGATATGTCATGGAGAGAAAAAATGAAATTTTGCATCAGGTAAAATTTCTGCACAGATATTTCAGAAGGATTCATAATTCTATGGCCATACACAAATGATCCATTTTGTTAATCTGAATTTTGAGGGTCATTAAAATTTTTTTCTGTGCTCTGGAGTAGTTTATTACTTCAAGAGAGAGAGGGGAAAAAAGCCAGTTTAAAACCAGGTAAGGGAAGAAAGCTGACAAAAACATAAATTAGAGGAAGAACTTAATTTAAAAAGTGTCAAAAAGGATAGATAGTCTTAGTTCAATAATAAAGCCTGGTTCAAGAGCCTTCTATCTTTAAATAAAGCATTCAAGCACTCTATTACCTGTGTACAACCAATCTTTGATTTCCAATCTAGTCTATTTTTGCCTCTCGTGATTAGCATACAAATGCAAAAAAAGAAAAAAAGTAGTTACATGCATGACGATTAGGACATGCCTTTGCTTTAATGTCAGTGGTTTGTCAGGCTAGAGGTGAGGAAATAAATTGCTGCTCCGTTGGCTTCTTGGAGGTAACTCTTGTCTGAAAATGACTCCTATCCATCTCCTTTCATTTTCATTCTAAGTTCATCATACAATCTGCAAGCACATAAGCATATATTTGCTTTAAAAGAAATAAAGCACAATAGCTTATAGCACCTGGCTAATATATATGAGCAGGCAGGGAGGTGTGCCCAGCTTCTTTGGCAGTACCACTCTCTCTTCAACATAGCACATTGCTGGGAGATTTAGCTGAAGTGTGGCACCCTACCCTGCCAAGAATCACATGCTCCATGTGAACTATGAGAGGGTCGAGTGTCAAAGCAAAGTTTTATGTCAGTTGTTGACTCTGCACACAGGAAGACGTGAAGCTGAAGGAACGGGTGTCTTAGTTTTATGTCTGAGCATAATATTCAAAGTCAAAACCCCTCTCAGAGACCTCATGAACACAGCATCTTATTTCCTGTTGTGTGAGCAATACACAATCTTGCCAAACCTAAAATTCACAATTTTCTATTAATACTGTTAGAAGGGGCCTTTGCCAGTTTTGCCAGCTTCTGCCGAGTCCTTTTCAGAGTCTTCTCTGAAAGATCAGACTCCGGATATGAGGAGTCCTGACTTGCATCCTGTGGCCCACTCTGTGCTGGGACAGTGAGCTCCTAGGACTGGTCCGTATGTGAAGAGCCTTGTAGACACAGAGGTTAGATCACGGTGTAGGCGCTGCTGACGGATGGCCCCATTTACATCAAAGGCAGTTATTATGCATGAAACCACTCAAGCATCATTTGTTTCCAGGAGTTCAACTAGTCAATTTTTCAGGTCCCTTCTGGTTCAGGGTCAGAAGCAAATGAAGGATCTCAGGTCGCCTTCATTTGGGGACACTGATGCTTCTCATCTTATGTACAGCAAATCTGTTTAAAGAGTATTTTACTTACAAACTACAAGAAAGTGCCCTTTCCTTGTGCCTCACAGAGGCCAGGGAGAAACTGTCATAGAGCTGGAGGCCAGGAATTCACCACTCAAAGTCATAAACCTGTGAGCCTCGGACAGTGGGGAGGTAGGCACCAAATGCAAATACACTTGGAAAACCACTTTATGGGCCACCACTCCACACCCACCTCAGCTTCAAGGCTCACGAGAGTCTGAACTTAAAGGTAATGTTCTTGGTCCCCTTGGAGTTATGATTTCAGATTCAATCACAGAACAAGAAATGGTTGATGTGGGCTAGGAGCTGCCCTTATGTGATCACTAACACATGTGCAGTGCATTGTGGCTTAACAATAATATATTATTTACAAATAATACACTATATCACTTAATACACATATAACCATAGGAGAAGGCATTGTCATTGCTTATTAGCATGCAAACTGAGTCTCTAATAAATTTGATCAAATTTCATAGAAAATACAGAAAAGGAAAAAACAGCTAAAAGGTGGATTTCTGTTTTCCTTGTGAAGAAATCACCATCACATTTGCACGCAAGAAATGACAAGATGAAATATGACAAACATTGTGTTGGCTACTGACCCCATGAACAGGAAGACTGGGGTGGAAGCACTCTGCTTCTACTTTTCTGGTTGCAGAGGAGAAAGCTGCTCTAACTCTAAGCAAAGGACATGCTTGACAGCATGTGTTCTCAAAGCTACCTAGGAGACAGTCCCGCCCTGTGTGTGGCCTCATCACCCTGGATTCTCTCCCTCTCTGGCTCGGTCATTGTGGTTGTGACCAGTTATGGTCTATGCACCAGAGTCAGGGAGCCTCTGTACGCTTGTCCCTGGAAGACAAAGAGCCGGGCTCTGCCTGTGATGCTCAGCTCTATCCCCCTGTACCTGTTTTTACCTTTTAGTGACTGTAAAAGAGTGATGAGAGGAAGATGAGGGGCTGAAACACTTTCTATATAACGTTGCAGGATGGAAACTTCTACTGCCGCACTCATAAAAGAGCCATATTTGGGGGCGATCCATGTGGAAGCACAAACACCTCCGCCTCATGTTCGAGGTCCAGTGGGAAACCCCTTCATTGTTAGGCTCTATTAACTTCTAACCTCCTACAGATACAGTGGAGGCTGACATAGAACAGTTTTTAATTGGATGAGCTCTGTATGCTCATTTCTTCACAGGAAAGAGGCCAGAATAACTTCATTGTGCACAGATCCTCTATCTGAGATTTCCATCCTTTATTTGAAGGGAGGAGACGAGATTGATTGACAGACTAATTTCTAAACATTATAGTCTTGGTGTTACGGAACCAAGGCTTTGTGTTTGTTTGCTGTGGAACGTGGAATTCTAGATGAGTCCAATCATTTAAAAACATTCCATTGTCAATCTGAATAAAAGTAAAAGAAACAATTCAACTCAATAGACACACACTGGAGTTGAACGCCTTCTTTGGTATTCCCAGGGATCACTGGAAGGAAGCCGAGCCAAGGCTTTTCCCTACAGGACCCCATGTCAGTAGCTTATTCATTTCATGTTAATAACACACCATAGTCAGGGGTGTGCAGATTTTGTTTGATAGGTGCACACCTGAGGCTGTTTAGGGCAGTAAGTGCACATACTTGGAAGAAGTAATATCTTCTAGACCATCCCATCTCTTCATAGATATTTTATGGACACAGCATATATTTAATCAAACATTTCTCCCATAGCTACAGACACACGTGCGGAGTGTGGCCTGTTCTATTTGTCTTCGCGCTGTCACATGATGTAATACCATCTGGCATCCAACCACTGGTCCTCTTGCATCAGGGCAATTCTGTGTGCGACTGAAGTGACACTGCATTATTAAAGCATATGAATAGGTCATTCTCAAACACCGTGCAGAGTCGCATTTCTTCCAGTACTAATGCACGGAGTGCTGAGCATGACACCAGTGAGCATATTGTTGAGATGTGCAAGTTTAACATTTCTAGGAGAGTTAATAATTTCTACTTTAGGAATTTTCAGTAAGATCAGCTTTTACATACATTTTTTGTAAGTTACTTTTCTAAAAGAAGAATTAGTAATATTGACGTTGGAACTCTTCAGTGCAGTCAAGTTTATGTGTGTGTGTGGAGGCTGTGCACGTGCCATGCTTAAAAAATGGACAGCACATCCTCTTTGGGGTAATGAAAGAGCAATTATATATCTTTAGTCAGACTACATCTCACAATAAGTTCTTTTTTTAAATGCAGTAGGCCTTGAGTTCAGTTCTAGAATTGCTAAATAAATAAATTTAAATAACAATGAAGCAAAATTAATGAAAACTAACCACGGGATTTATAAAAAAGATCACTAGCATCATAAAAACAATAAATAAATAAATAAATAAATAAATCTAACCACTCTGGGTTATAATTAGTATAAAGTTGCCTTCGATTACATTATGAAATTTGTCCAACGGAAGAGAACATTTGATTCTTTGAAGAGATGATATTGGCTTGCATGATTATTAAGTGCAATGATCAGGTTTTAATAACATAGTATTTCGAGACAGGGTCTTGCTTTGTAGTTCAGGCAGGTCCTGAGCTCACTGTGTAGTCCAGGCAAGCCTTGAACTCACAGCAGTACTCCAGCCTCTGCCTCCCGAGTGCGGGGATTACAGGTGTGAGTCACCACGCCTGGCATTGTTGTATGTGGTTACTGGGATTGAACTCTGGTCTTTGAGCTTGCAAGGCAGGTGCGGGAACCACTGAGCTAAATCCCCAGCCCCACAGGTTGTTAATAATATTAAGAGAGGGTCTGACAGTCAGTTGAAAAGTTGACTAGTACCAATAGCCCTTGGTCCTTGGGTCATACCAAGGGTTAAAGAAATGCCTCTACTTTTGCACAGAGTTTTGTATTAGCAAATTTTCAAATGAAATTCAACAGATTATCCTCCTCTCTTTCTAATATTAGACAAAGCAAATATTTATCAACCTTCTCTTGCTTCTTTGTTCTCAGTGATGTGAAGACGGTCCTGAAAACGTTTCTGTATTGAAGTCGATATTCCTTACTTCAGGTTCTTACTAATGAAGTATCTTCACATTGGACTAGCTCTGCATTCTGGTATTTCCTTTGCTTTTCTTGTGTCCACTGAGAAGTCTCAAGTCCTGACCCTCCAGGAGCTGAGGGCTCTCACCTCAGGGAAAGTGGTCCTCAGGTGTGAGCCTGTAATGAGCCGTGCAATTGTCCCAGGGAAGGAGGAGGAGGAGGAAGTACGAACTGGTGCTGTGGTTTCTAGCTGCTTGGAGGTCTGTGTTCCTACCCTGTCTCCATTGTACTCACCTCATGATCTTGGGGCCAATTGCTCTGTTTTTCTGAATCATCATTTCCCAATGTGTAAAACAAACAACAACAAACGACAAACAACCGTCTCTAGCCAGGGTTGGAAGGCAAGATGGATTCTCATCTCCTGGTTTAGAGCCCCTGGGTCTTCACGGTTTGTGTTTGAATCCCCACGGTGGGATACACTTAACGTGGCTCCCACTGCCTGCCACTGAGTGCGCGCAAACAGAAAGGGATTGATGAGTGGCTGCCTACGGGGGCTGAGGCGGGGACGGTGGACTTGAGAGGTGAGGAAAGACTGTGGTTACAGGGAAGTCACGCCTCACCGCAGGGTGCAGGTGCCCACGGAAGCGCGCTCTAACAGCATCTGTGCAGCCCGCAGGAAAAGTAGGGAAGGGGCCCAGGACCGTACAGGCAAGGCCGCCCGTCCTGTGTTCAGAGCTGGGTTTGATTTCCACAGGCCTCGCCTCTGCCCTCCTCCTTCTTTCTTACCCCGTTCTTCTCTTTTGCCCTGTGTGGTCCAAATTCCGTCCTGTGCTCTTCAGAATCTACTCAGACTAGTATTTTTGAGCCTTTGGATGTCTGAGCATTTATTACCACAATCTTCCTCCTTCTTCACAGACACTGATTATCTGCACTCACCGCTTGTGTGGTTTTATTTCCTGACACTTTCTGTTTTGGCCACATTTTGTTCTGTTAGTTCTTCACTCGCTTCCGAGCCTTGCTTTCCGGATCTGTGCGAGGGCAGTGCTCCCCACCCAAGCCAACAGAATGACACGAAGCTACTTCTGCTGCTCCTCGGGGTAATGCCAAAGAAGGCCCGGTTGTCCTGTGTAAGGCAGTTTGCACATGGTGACAAAGGACAGAACTGGGCTCCGGTCTGAGAGTCGGCGTGGGCATTTAACATTGGCATTGTTCGCCATGCGGTTACCTCAGAAGACTAGGGGAAAAAGACCTCGCAAATGTGCTCACCCCGCCTCGGTCTGTGGGCGGGGCTGGTGTGTCCGAGCCCTGTGTCCCTCCGCGCTCTTGGGCCTCCTTGTAGCAGTGGGCTGCAGGGCTTTCTGCGGAGCCCACAGCCTGCTCTGCCTTCAGGGAGGAAGCTGCTGCCGGAAGCCATTCCACATGATCTTGGGCCTTTCAGTTTGGTTTCTGGGTCCCTTATTTGAAGCCCAGCAGAGCTTAGCTGATACTGTAACATCGGCGTATAAATCTCAATGCACTGATAACGCGCTTTATAAAATCTGCGGACAGATCTGCTACGGATTGGATGGGCCGGAATGATCCTTCCAGGGTGCAGGTGCAGCAGGCCTGGTTCCCAGTGTGCTGGCGCTGGAGGTGGTGAGATCTTCAGGAGTGGAGAGTGATTGGGCTACAGGATCTTTACCTCAAAGGAGATGGACAGTGCTGGGTTCGTGGAGTGAGTGAGTCCTTTCTTTCTGACAACTCTGGAAAACAGGTTGCTCTAAAGTGAGACCATTCCATGCACTTGGCCCTTTCCTCAGTGTCTATTTCCATTGTGTTTCTCCGCCTCTGGGTGTGGTCGTCCGCAGGGTTGGGAGGAGGCTTTCACCACAGGTCAAGTCGGCAAGGTTGCTCCATCTTGGAATTTTAGTCACCACAACTGTGTGTTAAATCAACCTCTTTTCTTTATAAAGTATTTATCTCAGGCCTTCTATAATAGCAACATAAAATGGAGTAATACAAGAACTAAGCGCCAAACTTACGTGCTTGCTTATTTGTTTCTTTTAAAATAAGATGGAAAGAACTAGGGGTGCCTTTGTTTCTTATCTTTCCCCAAAGACTACCCAACATCATCTTCTTCAATATAAAAACTTGGAGCAAACCAAACTCAGTAATACAGTATATCATCATCCACATAATTTTACTCTCCTCTTAGCATATGGTGTCATGATAAATCCTGGCAAATTGTTTGACACATAGATACTATATACATAGAAATATGGATGTGTATCACTTTGAATTTCTTCTCTCTTCCTTTGATCTTTAATGTATCTCAAAGTTTACCCTTACACAAAAGTTTGGTTACTAGAATTCTAAGGCATTTCTGAACCATTTTTTCTTTAAGAATTAGCCTTGGATACTGTGGCTCCTCAGTCATCTTCTTTTGGACTGGTAGCTCTCAAACTTGAATATATCTTCATCATATATAATCAGAAAAATATAGTCACAAATACTGAGGCCCTGGCCCCAAAGTTTCTGATTTAGGAGGAGCCAAGCATCTGTGTTTCTACAAGAATTCCCAGGAAATGCAGGCTCAGAGAACACACTATGAAAACCTCAAAACAACCACTTGTAGCCACGTTCCTGTGAAACACTTTGATTTGGTGGGAGGAGGGTGAGTCTTGGAGTCAGATGGGGCTGCATTCAGATGTAAGAAAATCTCAAGCCACCCATATGCCAGTACATCTCCAAGCTCCTAGACAAATGTCACAACTGTTTGTTATCCTCATGGCCTTTTAAATAGAACTTGCTAGTATAATTAAGAAATGACAGCAGTGACGATGAGAATGCTTCTACTTCCCTAAGAAGCATTCTTAGGGAAGCACAGGATCGCCCCACAGTTTGGTTCCAATACCTGAATCTGAAGCACCTTTCTGCTATTTTGTACACAATGAGGCTTTGTGCAGAGGCTAAATCTCTCTCTTTTTATTTTTTTTGATTATCTTTATTGGTACATTAAATATACACATCATGATTGCACTCCATAATGGGGATTTGTACCAGTATAAGACACAACTTAATTCTCATTTTTTCCCATAGCCCCACCCACCCTACCACCCCCCCATATATATAAAATTTGTTTCCTTACTTTTTTGTTACAATCTCAACATTGTCCCCTTTCACCTTA
>PVIR01024014.1:0-26248 GCA_004026965.1 Petromus typicus
TTTTTTTTTTTTCTTTAACAATGCAGAAGTATTTAATGTTAGTGTAATGGTGGATAGGTTATGACTCCCACTGAAAATGTAGTTACATCTTTCCAAGACTGACAAATATTCAAGAGACTTATAAGGACAGATATATGTATTATATAGGAATAATTTTGTAGATGAGGAAAATATTTCAATTAATATGTGTTAAAGCAGTTAGAGATTAGGTCAGTAATAGGATTAGCAAGTCAGACTAGATAATAGAAGAGTAAGTTTGGAAAGATGCCACATGTCTTTTTGAATACAAAATCTTAATTTAGATTTGAGAGGATATAATAGGTATGGATATATTGAAATCAGAATTGAATGAGCAGAATGTGTTGTTTAATGAGAATGATGAAATATCCATTTGAATGTTTTGTGTGTATGATTGTTGGTTGTTGTCTATGTGAGGTCTTCCCGGCTGGAGAGGGTGAGGCACAGAGTCAAGCACAGACCCTGGGCAATGTTTCTGAAACTTCTGATTTATTCAGGCTTAAGTGAATAAATATAGCAAATAAATATAGCAAAAGGTCACAGGGCGAGGTGAAGGCTAGGAGGAAGGGAAGGTCTATAGGTTTGACCTAGGATTTTGCCCCAAAAGAGAACTTTGTGAGTGGGTGGTCTATATGGCATGAGCTATGGGGGAAGGTGAGGCCATGGCTGAGAGACAAGAGGGGTGGGGCTGTCAAGATGGCCGCTGACAAGGTTCAACGTGTGGGAGCGAGTGTGCTCACACCCCTAAGGGTCTCCGAGTCTGCAGGGAGACAAAGTCTCAACCTTTAGGCTCAGGAGACAGGCACACAGTTCACTTGCCCTAGCCAGACTTGAAGCTCTCCCTTATATGATCCCTGAATATTACACAGATATTTATCTTTTAAGTCATAATTAATTTCATTCCTGAAAAAAAACCCTTTAGAGTACGAATTGTTGCTTTTTCTTTTTAATACATATAAATATAGTTTCCAGTATATCCAGTGATTTTTAGTATTTAATTGAAAGCCAAGTGATGTGGTTTGATGTAAATCCATCAATGCCTAAGGGATGCTATTGAGATTTTTCTTTCTCCTACACAAAAGAAAGCAGGAAAATGGCCATGAAATCATGTTTTTCTGTTTAATTCATGCGAAAAATATATGATTAGTACTCAAATAGACTTGTTCAATTAGAGATAATATAGAAGCCTGTGTGATTGGTCCATGTAAGCCTTTAGATGAAATATAAACATGAACAAGCTCTTTACAAACCTCAAGCTGATTTATTCCTGAGTTACTTGATAAAGTAACATAGCAAAGCATCTCTGTTGTTGTCCTGGGTTCTGAGAAGCCCTCGGAGTGTACTTCTCAGGTCTGATAGTGAATCCAGCACCCTTGAGACCATATGGAGCTTTCATGTTGAGCCTAATATTTTGTCACCACTGCCCGTATGTGCAGCCTTCTGTGCTAACCCCAAACAAGGTTTCCTTCAACCACAAAACTGCCTCAGGCACCTCTACCTTTCGGTGAGGCTTCTCTATGAGAACTGCTCTGGGTCAGTCTCACATCCCATTTATTTGAAGTGTTTGAGATGAGACTACATTTCAGATGGCATTAAATATGTTTCTTAGAAACCAAAGCATTTATTTTTCACCAAATGTATCTTCATGTCTGTTCCTCCTTCTTTGCTTTTATCTTACTCCCGTCTCTGTAACTAACATTTTAAAGGTAGACATTTCTAAAAAAACGTATATTGTAATGCAAGGTTTCCATTTCTTTCTGCCAGCTGCTATTCAGATTTTCTTCTCAGCAGAAAACCTCACATTACATTGCTTCATTTCCACACATGGCAGCATTCAAGCAGAGCAAATGGGAGTCACAGTTCCTTCACAGTGAGAAGGAAATGTGCTTCCCAAAGAGCCATCAACATCTTCCACCAAAGGCCATTTGTCTGATCTGCTTTTTTGTTGTTGTTTGCTTTTTTAATAAATCAAAACTCAAGTTAGTAACCCCTTCAGCCATTATTTCACAGATTATTGGATTTGATCATTCAAAGCTGAGGATTTCTATAAAACATACCTCTCATGAATCTGTGATATTGTAACTTCTAAGCTCCTAGTGGCTGTAACCAGCATTCTAGTTCCTATTCAGTGACTCCCCAGCTGGCATCTTTCCCCTCCAGGTGGTAACCCTGGGTGCCTCCTTCTTATAAGATCCAGCCTAGCTCTTTCAGCAGGACTCCATCTGGCCCAGGAAATTTCCTGTGCACCCTGTCCTGAGGCATGGGTGGAAGAACAGGCATTTCCGGATCCTGCCTGGCTGTTTGCTCTGCCTGGTAGCTTCTTCCCACTACTCTTTTGCTAGTTTCTCTGGGAATGGTCCCTGTGTCCCCTAAGTTCATGGTCTGGTTGCTTTCTCTGAAAGGATCTCTGATGCCCTCCCTTATTCAGCTTCTGTCAAGAACTAAAAATGCTGTAGTACTAAAGCCATCTTTTCTCTCAACTTTAAAGAAACTATATCAACCCTGAATTCTCTGCCCTTGCTAGTCAGGACAAGCCAGGGTTGAAAATTCAGACTGCAGGTGGGGATGGCTGGTCTTGGCAGAACTCAGTTGTGGTCTCTTCCTGTGTCCTGTGTAGATAAGGCAGCAACTTGATTATTCTGGGAGGATCGTTATTACCAAGTTTTTTCATTGTAGATGCCGCTTCTGAATTTCCACAAGGGATTATTTGGTTTTCTTTTGCTATACAGATTTTTTCTAAAAAAATATTCCGTGCTCAATATTAGCAATTTTTCTATGGCTTCTAGATTTTATGATTGCTAAGGAAGGCCTTTTCCATTCTCTATGAGTTTATTAGAGCCACTGTGACAAAGCCGCGGTGGCATAAACAACAGAAATATATTGGAGGCTTGGTGTCTTCAGGGATTGGGTCCCTCTGAATGTTCAAGGGAAGGACCTCTCTCAGCGCATCTGGTACTTCCTTAGCTTGTGGCAGCATTTCTCCATCTTTAAGTAGTGCTGTCCCTGTGTACACATGAGTATCAAGTTTCTCTTTCTTTGGATGACACCAATCTTATTGGGTTAAGTCTTTCCTATTTCCATATGACATTGTTCTTACTTAACTAGTTACATTTGTAAATGCCTCCCAATTCCAAACACAGTCATATTCAGAGGTTCTAACAATTAGTTTTTAAACATATGAATGAGGAGGCACAATTCAGCCTGTAGTGAATTCTAATGTTTATTAAAATTGCTGGGCTGTGGATTTAGCTTAGTGGTTCCAGCACCTGCCTTGCAAATGCAGGGCCCCAGGTTTTCATCCCTGGTAACCAACTACATACAACAATGCTGGGCATAGTGACTCACATTGACTAGCAATCAGTACCACATACCACCCTGGTGGACATGGTGGCTCATGCCTGTAATCCCAGCACTTGGTAGGCACAGACAGGAGGATTGCTGAGTTTGAGGCTGAGTTCAGGACCAGCCTGAACTACAAAATGAGACCTTGTCTCAAACAAAACAAAACAAAACAAAACAAACAAACAAACAAAAAACAAAAACAAAAACAAACAAACAAAACCCTAAAAATAAAATTGCCCTAATTTTCTCCTAGTACTTTCAGATAGCTAGCTAGCTGAATAGTTTTCCTCATCTGTGGTTCAATTGAAATGGAATAAAATAAGAGATGTACCTCAGCATTTTGTAGAACAGTGACACTAATTTACTGTCTTACTCATTATTTTCCTAGCAAAATACTTAAAAGAAACATGCACTACTAAAAATTATATATAAAATTCAAACAGATCACATACTAGAGAACCAAATTCTTAACTGTATAACTAGATGATAGCTTTACCTACTTGAGCTAATAAGGAACTATCTAGAAATTTGTTTTCAGGTTGTGAAGAAACCCTAGAGAAGTGGCAAAGCCCATAGCTACAGTAACCCACAGGACATTAGCTTAAAGAAACATGACATTTTCTATTTATTAAAGCAAATGAACATAGCTTCTGTGACAAATCTTCTTTCCTAGCCTAGAAGACAGGCTAATGACTTAGAATTGAAGTGCAATTTTTAAAATACACTTTGACTGACTAGGAGGTTGTAGGAGGTAGTTGCTGCTGTGTGAGTGTGTGTGCATATGCATGTGCGCGCATGTTGTGTGTGTGTGTGTGTGTGTGTGTGTGTGTGTGCGCGCGCGCGCGTGCGTGCAGGGAAAGCAGGCAAAGGAGAGACCTAGAAGCAGCCATTGAGGTGCATAAAAATATTGATAAGCCAGCATTACAGAGCAGGGTTATAAATCATTGTGTTGGATCTATTTGAATCTTAAGTTTTAGAGAATAATCTTATTTTAGGGTGCTTAATTAATACTTATTTTTGAGGACATAATACAGAAGATATTGAAGACTAAGCTTTAATGGGCACAGGTGATACATGGATCATGTTTGATGTTAGAAAACAAATACTTTTGAACATAGAATCATAGACTAAAAATAGCTGAAATTATTTCAGTATAATTTATATGCATGTTCAAAGTTGTTATAGATAATAATTCCTATTTTGAGAGGATTGTAGACATTAACCAGACCCTGATTAGGCTTTCTAAGTGAAAATGCTACTGGTGACCAAAGGTTCAGTCACTGTCGTTGTGGAAGTGATTAGGAAATATACATATATATGAGAGGTCATCTTTCAGAAAAGCAACATATTTTTCTTCTTTTGAACATAGTATGTCTCAGAGAAAAATATTATGGTGCTAGCATTTAGAAACAAATAGCTTCTTTATTACTAGCAATTTTTTTCCTAATAGCCTAAGAATTTATTTTAAAATTGAATAAAAGTATGTCTGCTGCTTGGTTTAAAATTTAGAATCAGAACCAGAGAATCCAAATATGAATTAGTCAGCAAACTCATATCATCCTTTCTTTGTATGGTGAATTAACAGAGGCAGGTTAACAGCAAACCTTAAGATGTGGGATATTTGATTTTCAGTAAAAAGGTGCTTAGCTCATTCTTTTGAATATTCGGTTGGTCAGCAGATTCCAATTTTTGCTTGTTTCTTTGGGAATACAAAACTCCCTCCCTCTGAATATTTTAAATGACAGATAATCACTACCTTAAAATGAAGTAAGCAGGGAAATTAATCTTGTTTACAAGTGTTGGGAAATTAGCCTTACCTATAAATGGTGTAAAGGGAAATGTTGCACTAATTTGCAGAATATAAAGAAATCAAAGAAAGGAAAAAGTTATTTAATTTTTGAATGAGGATTCAGAAGTTTCCCATTTAAAGAGACATGGGAAATAAGACAGTCCAGAAGCAATAACAGACACAGAGATACTTGTTAATTTGCTATTGTATTTTGGAGGAAGAATGAGACAACAGAGCAGGCTAGTGAAAGCAAAGAGTTACAGACTTCATTCACCTGGGCAGGGATGGACTGACAGCAAGCAGGAAGCTGTCAGTCCCAAATGAAGAAATGGCAGAAGGTTTTTAGAACATTGGAAGAGAGGTCTCACAGTCTATCACTTGTAGGGATCAGAGCAAATATTTGTGGTCAGGGTCCATGCTGTGATCAAGGCAAATGTGTGGATTTTTTCAGGTGACTTGTGTTGAAAAGATGCTGTGCTTAGTAACTGTTATCTTTGTGTTGGGAACATCCCATCCTGTATCCTGTGTGCTTTCTGCTCTGAAATTGCATGGCTTTTATTGAGCAGAGACAGCACTTACATTAGCTGCCCATTTTGGTATGGTTTTTTTGTATCTTTTCAAACAGCAGCTTGGAATTGAAGAAATATTCATTAACCATTACACAAGCTGGTCACACTTAACAGCTTTGAGGTCCTGGATCCCAAAAAATGAACAAGTTTTGCCAGGGATTTTGGCCAAGGAGAAAAAAAAAAAACTTACAATACTTAAAACCAGATCAAGAATGTTTCAAATTCTAGCAGGTAGGAGGATTGGAAGTATGAGGCCAGATAGGTCAAGTTAGTGCCTTAGGGAGGCACCATCTAAAAATGAAAAACAAAGGGTTCTGGGAATATAGCTCAAGACAAAAGTCCAAAATTTAATCCCCAGAACTTCCAGTTATTCCTACATTCCTGGACTTGGGGCCCCGTCTTCCTCTGTCTTCACATTTTTTTCTTCTTGGACCTTCCTTATGAGGACTTTGGTGATAACACTGGACCCACTCAAATAATCTCGAATAATCTCTTCTTATCAAAATCTGTAAAGTCATCGGGTCTCTGAGCCCACTTTTCATTGTAAATTAACATATTCCCAGGTTCAGGGGATTTGAATGTTGACATCATTGGGGCTATTTTTCAGCCCATCGCCCCTCTTGCTTCTCTGGGCTGTTTACAAAGCAGTTTTTTTTATCAATCTTAAAATGATAAAGATTTTATTATTCATATATCCATCAATAGAGAACTAGTTATGTTTATGGAGAAAATATAAGATTTTATGTAATATTGTTTATATCAAGACCTGCTTGTTTATAACCCAGAAAATAGGTGAAAAGATGTGAACATGGAAATAAAGTAGGGTGGCACTGTTTCCAATTGTTTATTCTACTTATTATTTTTAAACATATGTAATTCAAAAATAAAAATTGTATGTATTCAAAGTGATGAATTAAGAACATCCACAACTATTATGACTTGAATATTGGAATCTTGTCAATGTGAAGATGTTTTATCATTAAAAGAGAGGAAATGAAACTGCTGCTATAATAGAACATTATTTAGGAAAATTGAATATGCAATTGGACTGTAGGAACATTTGTATTGTGATGAGGTTAGTGAGAATTTTACATCTAAATAGCTACTATTAAGCAGTGTCCACATAAATTAGGATGAAGTAGCTTAGGACTTCTGAGTAAACAAACATTTTTTTACTTTCATTGCTTATTTTCCAGGAAGAATGCTGGTAGCTGTTGGAACAGATATTTAGTTGGAGTTCCATGAGACATGATGAATAGTGGAACTATATATATTTGGGGATCATGGTTGTAGTCAGGGACACATGGCAAAAAATTCGAAATGCAACTTCTGAAGCCATAGCACTGGGTCACTAACTAGTGGACTGATAGGAAATGAGGACAGATGGAGAATTTACATGAAGTCAGATATTTTCCAGATGATTGATCTGTCTTAGGTGCACCTTGACTTGATTAGGACAGGAAGTGAGTGAGGAGCTAAACAGATTGTAGGTGAGTAATGAGAGAAAAGCGGGACACACACATCTGAAGTGTTTTCCTAATTTAGCATCTTTTCAGCTATAGATACAAGAGAAAAGAACTAGATGTGCAAAGTTTGGGTTTATAGCATTAACAGGAAGTGAGGTGCTGTGAAGACAAAAGTGCCCCCAGATGACATAGGGTTAGGTAAGGTTTAGTTCAGAGAGTGTGGTACTGTGATCTGCAGACATGTCAGTGGTGTCGACAACTGGCCTGAGCATAGACAATTCAGGCAGCCAACTCAGGATCAGAAAGAAGAGTGAGCCAACAACTCAGAGGTTCTACATGTAAGTGACCTCAGTAGCCCATTTGATCTTTCCTCAGTTGACTACTGCTACTATGTTAAAATAAAATGAAAAAATGCATGAGACATCATTTAGATTGTTTTTAAAACTGTATAAGAAACACTAATGAAAGTGAAAGTTGTTGACTTCTACTCTGTTGATTAAATTTGATTCTTGAGCAATCCATCTTCTTACTGTGTGACTGATTCTTCAGTTTTGTGAAAGAAACATAAGGGGCTGTGGGAGTGAAGAAAGTGGGATTATGTGAGATCATCATGGGGTTACCTGATCCTGGGCCCATTTTTATCTCATGATGTGAAGATTCACTAAATGTACTTCTAATAATTACACCTCACATAGCCATAAAACAAAGACTGCACTATCCACCTATAATTCCATATTCTTATGGTATTATTGTACAGATTGTTCCTTGACTAATACAAACAGTTTTTCTCTTTCCTGTTACTGAGCTGTGTTTATGATTATATGAATATCTTCAGCCTACTTTTAAAATTTTTTTCTACAAAACAGCCATTGGGCATTCATAGTATTGTGAAGGACACTTTACCAGGTACCTGATGTCATGTCTATGAGAATCCATTGGTTATATTTCACTCTAATCTCAGAATAAGAATATGTGTGGTTCTCTTTAGCATAGTTTATTATTTTATAATGAAGACACTGGATATTGTATGTCTTTGCATCATAGTTATTGCTGCAGAATAGCATAGTGAAAAATTTCACTGCAGAATAGCATAGTGAAAAATTTCTGTCTGCTTTGACGATATTAAATCCTAAAAACTGCGTAACTTGAGTAATACCTTTTATTTGGGGCTTCATCTTAAATTATTTACCTATTTGTTGCTTTCTAGTCTGCATTTTTGTCACCATCTTTTTAAAAAAGTCTCTCTTTATTATATATATATTTTATGAGCAAATCAGAATTATATTTGGAATATAATTTATTCCAAATAAATTATAATAAATATAATATATAAAATATAATAAATAAAATATAATAATAAATAAATAAAAATATATAAATATATTAAATATTAAATATATAAAATTAAAATATAAATACATAAATATAAAATATAAAATATTAAAATCTAAATACATTTATATATATAAAAATATATAAAAATATATAAATATATAATATATAAATAAATAAAATATAATAATAAATAAATAAATAATAATAAATTATAATAAATATATAATTATATTTGGAATATAAGCTATACATACCTGAATTGGGGTGATATCTGCAAACAGCCAGACACATTATCACTTTTCCTGCCACTGCAGCAATACAACCACAGTTCAGTGATGTAGGAAAACACAAATATTACAGTTTTGGAGATCAGATACCTAAAGTGAGTCTGTGAGGTTGCATTCTTCCTGGAGAGTCTGGGGAGAATCCCTTTCTTGGCACTTTTCAGGTACTGGAACCCACTTACATCTTTGATTCATGGCCTGTATTTTCCAACTTCAAAGCCAAGAGCTTCTCCTTCTCTTGATGATTGATCTGTCTTAGGTGAACCTTGACTTGATTAGGACAGGAAATGAGGGAGGAGCTGAACAGAGTAGGTGAGTAATGTGAGAAAAGCGGGACACACACATCTGAAGTGTCTTCCTAATTTAGCAGCTTTTCACTCTTCTTTCTGATCTTATAGAACCAACCCAGAAAATCCAGGATGATCTTCTCATCCAAGAATGCTTAATTATACCTGAAAATTATCTTCTTGAAAATAAGGAAACATATATATAGGTTCCATAATCACAAGACAAGGATAGGACATCCTTTAGACATTGTTTTGCTTGCCACAGACAAGAAATCCTTCTGTGAGGGAGCTGGGTTAATATAGAATCAGCTAGGACAATTAACCTTTATTTAGTACATTTATCAGGCTGTTACTGAGTGGCCACTATGGGACAGGCATTTTCCTAGGAGCTCACAAATGAGGATACCATTCTGAATGAATTCATGAAGTTTTCTTTTTAAGGGCTGAGATCTCCTGTGGAAATGATCCCAGGAATATGAAAATATATACATGTAGATGATGATACCACTATCCAGGAGAAGACCACCTAACAAGTTAGATGAAGCTTCTCTAGAGACACTGACATTATTGTAAGTACAAGTTGAGGTTTCAAAATAATTGGTTAAACAGAAATACATAGGAAAAGAGACTTCTGGTTCAACAGAAACATGAACGTGGAAATCTCTCTCCCGTACTCACAGATTCCTCATTACACTGGTGGCAACGTAAACTAGTACAAGCACTATGCAAAGCAGTATGGAGATTCCTCAAGAAACTATAATTAGAAATTCCATTTGACCCAGTGATCCCCTTTCTAGCTGTCTTCCTGAAAGTGTTAAAGTCATCAGATTACAATGACACACACATACCCATATTTGTAGCAGCACAGCTCATAATAGGCAAGTCTTGCAAGAGGCCAATATATCAACAACAGATAAAGAAAATACAGTTTTTCTGAACAGTGCAGTACTACTCTGCTATAAAAACAGGTAAGTTTGAGTCATTGGCAGGAAATGGATGCACCTGAGGACCATAATGATAATGAAATAAACCAGATACAAGCTTTGATATTACATGGTTTGTCTTTTTTTTTTTTTTTTTTGGAGACAGGGTCTCGCTTTGTGGTTCAGGCTGGCCCTGAGCTCATCCTCCAGTTTACATGATAGCAATCCTCCTGTCTCTGCCTCCTGAGTGCTGGGATTACAGGCGTGAGCCACTACACCCAGCACTGTGGTACGTGGTACTGATTGCTGCTGGGCATGAGTCTCCACACCCAGTATTGTACATGATTAACCGGGGATCGAACCTGGGTCCTTGCACTTGGAAGACAGGCGCCAGAGCCACTGACCTAAATCCCTGGCCCCACATAGTTTGTCTTTTTGAGAAACTCAAAGCATGAATTATTTATTTATTTATTTTTTATTTTGAGACAGGGTCTCGCTTTGTAGTTCAGGCAGGCCTTGAGCTAGCCTCAAACTCACATCACAGCAATCCTCCTGCCTCTGCCTCCCAAATGCTGGGATTACAGGCGTGAGCCACCACGCCTGGCACTGTGGTATGTGGTACTGGTTGCTGCTGAGTATGAGTCTCCACACCCAGTATGGTATGTGGTTACCGGGGAATCGTACCCGGGTCCTTGCGCTTGCAAGACAGGCGCCAGACACACTGAGTTAACTCCCCAGCCCTCAAAGCATGAATAATTTAAAGAGCAAAATAAAAGGTAGATAATAAGAATCACCCAAGGTGATCAGGCTTGATAATAAGAATCAAGATCATTTACTAACAAGAAACAGATCTAGAGATGGGGAGGGGAAAAGGATGAGAAGAGAACCAAGAAGGATCAGTCCCCCATGATGAATGTAATTAACTGTGAACACAAACTTGTGCTAAACAAAATTTTTTTTAAAAGGAAGACTGATTACTTCAAGATAAGGGAAAGGTAGGGAAGTGGTTGGGAATTGCAAAACTGCAGGAGAAAGTGTCAAGAAAGGAAAAGAAATGTAAGAAATGATGTAAATGATAGAGAATGAAGGCAGGGGTCAGCAGAGAGGAGGTGGGAAATATTTTGATTAGCATGTTTGCCCATTTTTTTATTAAAATAACAAATAAAATAAAAATTTCATTATAAAAATGCAAAAGATCGTGATGTAAATTTGCTGTTATAGAATGGATGTGGTCACTTTTTTTGTATGTGGCACTGAGGATCAAACACACAACCTTATACTTGCAAGGAAGGCAGCAGCACCACTGAGCTAAATCTCCAGCCCTGTATTCATTTTTTGATAGTGAAATTAGATTCTCTACAGGTAACTGGATAAGGGGAGCTACTGGTTACCAAAATGAAAGACTATCAACAAAGTAACTGGCCTTGATTTTAAATCAATAAAAAGGGGCAATGAAAAGAACACAAAAAGAACAAATCCAGTGAAGTCAAGGCTGGTAAGGACAAAGGAATCATAGTCAGATGTGGTGGCAGATGCTGGTAATCCTAGCACTCAGGAGGCTGAGGCAGGAGGATTAGAGGACTGCTGTGAGTTCAAGAACAGTCTGAACTGTGCAGTGAGATCTTGTCTCAAAACAAAACAAAGCAAACAAACAAAAAAGGAATTATAATCTACCAGCTTCTTTCCAGATGATGAAATTTGTGAGCCATTTGGAGAATGGATGGACTCTCCACTCTCAATCCCAAAATCTGCCATCTTCTCCAGGGCAGTGATGTTTTATGCATCTCTCCTTCCATTCTGCTCTGTATAGTGGTTAGAAAAGTGTTGCTTATTGAGAAGTATTGATTGAACTGAATGGAGTTAAATACTACCCTTCTTCCCAATTTCCTTTTCCCATTTTAATATTGAGTCCTATCCTGGGAAATTTTTACTCATAAGGATGCTCCCTCTCTCTCACACATCCCCACACACCCCCATACACACACCCACACACTCATACTCTCTCTCTCTCTCTCTCTCACACACACACACATAAACATACACACACAATTCTTAAGGCCAACTTTTCTAATTAAATAGAGGTAAAGGAGAGGAATCACTCCTTTATCAATATGTTTGACTATTAAATAAATTTATCAATTGCACAGTTGCCTTTTGGCCCATCTAATTCTCCAGCCCATTGACCACTAATACAATCAACAAGGCAGATTAGTAGTCTTTATCTACTTAGCAAGATCTACATTAAAAATACCCCCAGTGATGATGCAAGTCCAATACATATTTAAAATCGACTTACAAATTAGTTTTAAATCTCAAAATGATTTCTAACTTAGTGATCCAGCTTTTAAGGACTTTTTCCATTGCTGACAATGCCAACAAAACCAGCTCCCTTGAGAATAAAAGTGACAATACATCACCTTTGTTTTAGTGACTAATTAGGGAAAAGATCATTCTGTCTGCCTTCATGAGTTGAAGCCCTTATAGAAATGATTGTGATTCATTTTGTCCACTCACTAAATATCAAAATAACCGCTGTCTTTGCAAAAATAAGCATTTACATCTGTTATGCCAAGTTTTAAAAGAAAAACCATGCCAGAATTCATTTTATATATATATTTATATATATGTAAAATATATATTATATATTGTATATATTTATTATATATAATACTATAATATAATAAAATAACATAATATTATATAATCTAAATATGTTATATATAATATAACATAATATAATAAAGTATAATAATATAATATATGTAATAATATATAATATAAATATTTATATTTATTACATATTTTGTTATATATTTATATGTTATATATAAACATAATATTGTATATAATTTATATATATATAATATTATATAAATATTATTAAATATATATATCTTTTTTTTTTTTTTTTTTAAGACAGAGTCTCGCTTTATAGTTCAGGCTGGCCTGAGCTCAACCTCAAACGCACATCACAGCAATCCTCCTGCCTCTGCCTCCCGAGTGCTGGGATTACAGGCGTGAGCCACCACGCCCAGCACTGTGGTATGTGGGACTGGTTGCTGCTGGGCGTGAGTCTCCATGCCCAGTATGGTATGTGGTTACCGGGGATTGAACCTGGGACCTTGCACTTGCAAGAAAGGACCCGGAACCGCTGAGCTAAATCCCTGGCCCTATTTTTTTTATTTTGTTCATAACAGACAATTACATGGTAGTTTCTTTTCAGATAAGAATTAACTAGACTAGCGCTAAGAATGAAGTTAATTCTGAATTAAAAACAACAACAAAAACAATTAGAAGTAAATAAAAGTCCATTAAACATTTTAACAGTAGCGTGCTTTATGGGGCAGTTTTTCCCCTGTGCTTAGGAGATATTTAGTATACAAATGTTAATGAATCTCACCTAATAAATTCTGGTCTATAAATCAAAATAGGGGAAAAGAAGACCAAATCCAGCTACAGAGAAAACGACTTAATACTGCTGCAAACTACAATTACTCTAATGAGTTTGACCCAGATGTTAATGTGGTTGATCCTCTATATAAGATGTACTCAGAATATACTGAGAAAGGATATTACTGTACATTTACATGCATCGGGTTCCTTTTAGTCATTCAGTATTATTTTGTCTTTTTCAACAGATAAAAACTTAGACTTTTATTATTGGGAATTCTTGTGACCTAATTCCATGAATATCTACATCAACCTTGTACATGTCAATTTAGTAACCAGTAATTTAGATAGCACTTCGTGAAATAATGCTGTCAAAGTAATTTTTTAAATAGGTGTTTTGTTAAAGAAAAATTATATGGCTCAAGTAAGTTTCTGGTTATAACCATTCTAAGGTTTATGGAGTGGGGAAAGTTAGAATCACAGTAGAGCAGCCATGCCTCCTGGTCCTTGTCAGCCAGTAGTCTATATGACAAACATGTAAAAGCATTTCTTAAGGACAATCACGGTCCTGCCTCCTTGGGTTCCCTTTGCACATGTCAGATGGGGTGGAAATGATTTGTGATCTGGCTGTTACTCATAGTTGCAGCTGATCTTTCACAAGAGGATGAGAACTTCCTCTGTGCATGAGTGTTAAAGGATGTCACTTAGTGTTTATATTCATTCTCTCACAGACCATCTCCTTCCAGATCAGATTCTCATCTCTGTCACCCAGCATTTATCAGAAGTCCAGTGTGCAAAACTATACAATGGAAGGTTTGTGAAGTTTGTATCATCTGACATTCTTCTGTCATGTTTTACATCCCATCCCTGAGTTTATGTGCTAGCAAGACAAGGCATGTGTATACATCCCAACTGCCTCCTCTTATGAAAATGACTTTTATTAACTTAACCTCTTTCTACAAAAGGCAGAAATAGTGTTTGCTGTGAAGCAACAGAGAAAACTATATAGATCTTCCTGGTACACTCCTCTGCATTAAAAATAAATACTTCCAGTTAAATAATTCTGTTTTAAACTTTGAAATAATTATTCTTTAAAAAAATGAGACAATAGTCACATAAATTCCTACTTGAGTGATCTATTACAGTGTAATAAATTGTGCCAAAAGGAAGTTCATTAAAATATATGAATATTTCTCATGATTTCAGAAAGTTGGGCAGGGCCCCAGGATGGCAGGCCCCCCCTCTGCGTAGGACATCTCCGGAGCTGGAGCATCCGGACTGCCTTCCACACACAACTGACACTTTAGCAGAAATGGCTGGGGCAGGAGGGCATGCTGCAGTGACTTAACCTAAGTAAAAAACTTGGGATTGTGAGCTGGGGATTTAGCTCAGTGGTTCCAGCGCCTGTCTTGCAAGCACAAGGACCTAGGTTCGATCCCCAGTTACCACATACTATACTGGGTGTGGAGACTCACACCCAGCAGCAACCAGTACCACACATCACAGTGCCGGGCGTGGTGGGTCATGCCTGTAATCCTAGCACTCAGGAGGCAGAGGCAGGAGGATTGCTGTGATGTGAGTTGGAGGCTGACCTCAGGGCCAGCCTGAACTACAAAGCGAAACCCTGTCTCAAAAAAAACCTTAAAAAAAAAAATTTGGGGGCTGCAGATTTTTTTGGTCATACTGTGTTTGGTTTTCCTCCATCCAGTCGGAGTCTTTCCCTGTCTCGGATCCTTCCACATCTTTCCTGTTTCTCTGCAACAGGCCACCCAGCTTCTCAGATTGTAGCTTAGACCCCCCCCAAATCATACAACTTGGAGCTGCCTAATAGCTTAATGTTAAGGCTCGGAAGTAGCATGGACTTACTTAGTCACATTTATAGTTAATGCTCAGCCCTGGTTAAGGAATTATAGAGGACCTGAAGGTCAGGAAGTTTACTTCATTAGAGACAAAAATTAGCAGCTACTATCATCCCATCAGGTTGTAATATGATGATGTGACTAATGTACTATTAGTACAATAATAAACAACAATGAACTAGTAATTGTACAAATACAATTGCTACATTGCAAAAGTGTAATGATTAATTATAAGGGAAGAGGCCCATTGTCTCAGTTATTTTCCCATTGCTGTGACAAAATACCTGGCCCCCACAGCTCAGAGGTGAAGAGGTTTATTTGGGGTCTTGGTTTCACACCATGGAAGCTCGCACCAAGGCAGAGATGGATGGTAGAGAAAGGCTGGGAGGGAAGGGAGGAGCCCAGGACAGAACACATTCCCCACCCCCATCACATTCGTATAAAGACAGTTGAAATGCACCTTTCCTTTTCTAGTGCTGCATTTCTGTATCTGTTCTGAGTCTTTTACTGATGTCTGTTTAAGTTAAGTCATCAGGCTTGCATAGGATCGATCCCCTTTCTAGAGGGGCTTAGAAGAGCTACAGTAGTCAGTACGTGGAATCTGCAGTCTACAGTGGGCACAGAGACAGACATTTGTGCGATGGCTCTGTACAATGAGAGCTCAGCTCGTGGACCCTCGATTGGCTCTTTTGAATGATGAGGCAGCAGCTTCCTGCAGCAGTCACGTGGGCTTCACCTCACATTCCTTGTGAAGGATCCCGGAGAGCAACAGGAAGGTGTGGTCTGTGCTGGTGGAAACCTCTGCCTCGTGAAATCCAAAAGCAAATAAAAATGGGTTCATGGGAGGAGCCTGTTTGGTTTGGTGATCTTGGCTTCAAAGGTAGAATATTGTACCCATGTGTGGTGTCTGACTGACAGATGTGAGGTAGGGATGTGAGCGAGGGAAACTGGCACCTGGGCTGAGCAGCCGCGGTGATGAGGGCGTGCCAGGTTTGCTTCCCTCCACTCAGCTCCTAGAAAACTCAAGGAGGAAGAATCTGAAGAATACACATCCCATTATGTTCCATTGTTAGGGCTGTTCCACAAAGGGGTAACTCAGCACTGAAAGGTTGTTTTTTTGGTTTTAAATTGTCTTCTGTGCTCTTGGTGAATGTACAGTTCATAAATGGACTGAGGTTTCTCCAACTTAGGGAAGAGCTTCATAACCAGAGTGTTAAGACACAGAGAGATACTGTCTGTTTGATGAATGGTGGTAAAGCCCATGGAAATGGAAAGCCAGAGAAAGGCACAAGGAAGGTAGGAGGATGTGCTCCTGTTTTAGGATGGACACATACGTAGTAACATGTCAGTCAAAATAAACCCACCAGTTCAGACATCTAGCTGTTGGAGGAGATCTTTGTATGCATGATTACCAGACTTAATAGACAGTCTGGCATTCAGAAGGGGGGCTCTTGGTACAGAGTGTCTTTTCAGGGAGTCCACCTAATCTCTATCATTGAGAGTCCCTGGCAGACAGGGAGCATAGCTTGTGCCTTTTTCAGTGTCTGTGTGGTGCCTGGGACCCAGGCACACAATGAATACCAAGTGTGTCTCATCTCAAAGGTTCACTTTTGCATGATGTACTTTTAGACTATAGTTTATTTTCTATTTGCCTATGATGTCATTGAAAAAATACTTCAGAGAAATCTCATTTTTATCATGATTAGATTACTGTGAGGAGCTGGCTTTCTTGTTCTTCAGTCATAAATGAATCATTCCTCTCTTCCTTTCATGAAATGTGACTGTGTTCTGAAGACTCAAGGGCTTGGGCACATTTTGGATTAGAAGATCACAGTCTAAACTTTAGTTAAAGCAATAAAATGTTATTCAAGGTCACCATTTCCATACAGAAATTTTCCTATGGTTAATTTATGCATGTGGGTATGTATCATATATCATATATATTTAGAAGATGGATGTTCCCAGTTGTAGATGCCCAGGAAAGCAGCTCGATATAGTGAAACATTTCACAGTCGTGCTACTGGGGGTGAGTTGAGGGCACAGTCTGGTGAGCTTGGCAAGAAGAAATGTCATAGTGTGGACATTTATTCCTCCTCTATGGATATTCAAAGGGATCTATTGTAATATTCCATTTAAAAGTCTTTTTTTTTCCTATCACATTTCAAATTCAGTTGTCCTTTGGGCCCTACTTATTTACTCCAAACAGTCTCCAGAATTTCTTGCATTCTAAGGGTGAGTTGCTATCCCCATGACACTTTTGTTCACTTATTTGGATACTGGAATTACCTCTTTTTAAAGTAAAAACATAGTTTCTTAAGTTCCTGGTTCTCCTGCAACAAATCTATTCTTATGGAAGGTGTATCTGATCCCTCCTGCTGTAATAAGTTAATCACACATTTGATGGCATAAAATCATAAAACTTTATTGTCTTACAGTTTGAAATGGATCTACAAGATCATGTGCCCTCTGGCCACTCCCAGAGAGACCTCATTTCTTGCCCTCAGATGCCTTGGCTTTTCCTGGCTCACAGCCTCTTCCTCTACCTTTAAAGATGGCAGCACAGCAACTTCAAATCTGTTGCTCTTTAACCTTGCTTTTTGTTGTCACATCTTCTCTGTTCTCTTTTTCTCCTTACAAGAATTTTTATGATGGCAAGTGCCCACCCAGAAAATTCAGAATGACCTCCCCACCTTAAGATCCTTAATCTGGTCACACAGGGGAAGTCCTTCTGGACAGGTGACACATTCATGGAACATGGACACACAGCATCGTCATTCTCTGGTCTTAGAGCCAGTGAGTTCTTCTCCTAAATGGAAATCTGGTCCTGCTGCTGCACTGCATGGGGCCCCTGTGCTTCCCGTGGGCCTTAGGATCATCTTCACAACTTGTTTAACCTCAACACACAATAAAAATATGTTTTATTCCTGAAGCAATTTACATAAAACTCACACAAACATCTTCAGACAATGATACTCACTGTATATATGCACTGATATTTTCTGTGCTATCTTAACTGCTTTTCAAGTGCTCTCCATGGTCCACTTCACTGAGTTCCTAGGCCTCTGGTGGGTCATATGTCATAATATAAAGATTATTGACACTTAGATCATGAGTGTGGTGCACGGTCCAAGCAAATTACTTGTAGATCCCGAGCAGGCCCTTTTCTCCTGTGTCTCTTGCATGGTAGGCTCCCCTTTGTCAAGCAGAGCTGCCAAATCCCTATCTGTGGACAGACTCAGTTCTAGGCCTCCTTAGGAAGCTGTCCAGGCAGTTAAGGGACCATTCCAAAGCTTTCCAAGCTTCCAGCGATGTCTCTCTTGTGCACTTGCTAAGTGGACTTTCTCTCTGATCTCTCCTCTCTCTGTCTCTTCTCTTCCCTCCTTTTCTGTCTGTTCTTTCTCTCAATTTCTCTCCTTTATTTCCTTCTCAGACAGACACTCTCTTTTTCTGACTCTCTCATAAGAGTACAGAAATGCCATGGCTACTTCCTCTTCCGATTTTTCTTTCTCTTCTCTTCTCCTGCCTTTTATCCCCCTTTTTCTCTTTTTCTTTCTAAAGAAAGTGGAATAGATACAATAGCCTTTGTAGGAAAACTTGAAACTATACAAGAATGAACAACAACAAAAAGAGCCTACTCCTAAGTGCTCCCTCCAGAGAGAACTACCACCATTTATATATTTTCACTTGTTCTTTTTAGTATCTACCACTACATAGTTTCCTTGACAAAACAAATTCTTACTATGAAACTTTATAACTTGCTAAACATAGACTTCATATTGACCTGAATAGTGAGTAACAGTTATAACCAGAAAAATCCAGGGCATCCTACATGTTGATTTAATGAATATTCAAGATATGTAACAACTCAAGGTGATTTCCTATGAGGAGGAGAAATGTAAAGGACTTTTAATACTGGAAAAAAAGACCAACTTGGGAATTGTATGTGGCATTCAAATTTGATCTCTTTTGATGAATAACATCAAATTTATTCTTCTCTAGTCATATTTCTGGGAAAGATGAAGTTTTTATTTGGAATTACTGTGAGTTAATATTCTCTGGAGGCAATTTTTCAGAGATTAAGCTGAGACTTAGAGAAATTACTTATTTCTTCCAAGACTCTGGTTCAATATCAGAGTGAGATCCTCAGAGCACCCACTTTAAATTTCCTGGAGGCCTAATGAAAGCACAATACCCACAGCCACCCCTGCCTGGGAAACAGTTTTAATGATTAACTAGGGGAATTTCTACTTTTAACAAGTTTTGATTCATAATAATGTTTGACGATCACTGCACTAAAACTTGTAAAACCCTGAAAAATCAATGTGCTGAACAACTATTTAGAGATGGATAGTGCTTGTCTAAATATTCCTGAGAAATACATTCTTTTAAGGAGGATTAACCTGAAAGACTCTTGAGAAGTGAAAGAAACTTTAAAATCTACAATTGCATCATGTCTATGTGCAAATAAGGAAATGGATCTGATGAAGAGCTTCTGCTTGGCCCTGTGTCACAGAGTTGGTTAGTGGAGGCATCAAGGCCCTAACCTGGAGAGAAGGTCTAACTCTAAGACCAAAGCCCTCTGCCTTCTGCTAGACTAGAAAAGCTTTTATCTTCTCCATTGCCTATAGCAAGCTACTATTTCATTGCAGTAAATGCCATTTTAATTCCCACTTATTTAGTTTCTACAGACAAATCCTGAAATCAATTTCTTTATAAAAAACACATGTTGGTGTTTAAAAAGAAACAAGTCTGCATTTAAGATAATTAAAGAAAACTGCAGAATCATGAATTGTCCTTTGGTAACTGCGCACCGTCTGGAGGTTGGATGGAATTTGCTGTCATACTGCATCCAGTTGTCTGCTGGTAGACTTAGATAAGGGAAGCGGCAAGATCTCTGTATTAATAACTCTGCCAGGATGAAGTGCATAGGTGTCTGTATTTCCTGAAAAGACAATAACTTTCTGCATTCAGGGAGGTGAAAAGTAGCCTATAGAGCTGAATAAAATCTTAATTACAGAATTCTTGAAAGCACTGAGAATCTTGTAGTCAAGAGTTATAAAAAACGGTCCTGTGACATGGTTGACCGAAGGTATCTGAAGCTGAGATTCTTTTCTATTTCAGAACTACAGCCATACACAGTGAAAAGATGGCAGAACTGCTTTTCATTTATCTGAATTATGTTGAATGCTATATTCTCAAAGATCTAAAAGCTAGCTTTTCTTCTTCTCATCTCTATAAATTTCATTCTTTTTATGTTAGACATTTAACTTTAGTTTGAATCAGGAGTGCTAATCTCATTACGAAGCACAAGCAGGCTGATGTGTGGGACAGTGTTAATTAACTCACTAATAATGAACTCAATAAGACATGGAAGTTACCAAGTCAGAAAGAAATGTAAGCAAGTGACTGTGAGTTTCCTTATGTTTCATTTCAGACAAGAAGGTTGAAAGGCAGAGCTTGAGTTAAATGTGGAATCACAGCAGAAACAAAAGGAGATGTTAAGTCTTTTGTTTCACCTGATCTCTGATATTGTGGCATTACATTATATGTTACACAAAAATAAGGTAGGAAGATATTTGTTCTGAGGATCTTGGCTTTCCTATGACTTTTTTGCAGAATGAGCCATTAAGAGAATAACTATGTCTCTCACCTTTATTATGCTCTTATTTTCTAAGTAGCCAAAGCAGTCTTTGCTTTCAGGATGCAAACAGCTTCTCACAAATGAATTTTATTACTGCAATAATAGAGAAGTATGTATTTGATTCAAATATGACTAGATTCCTCTGGCTTATGGCCCTGAGTTTAACGATATTGTTGTTAGGTTGTGGTGTCACTGGAAATCTATAAAAATCTGACTTCTTTTTACAGTGGTCCCTTAAACACTTTTTGAGAATAAATTTTGCATTGCGGTATTTGCGCTTTTAATTATTAAGAAAAAAGGTGATAGGTGTTTGAATTCAGAATCCAAAATAAAATGAACACATGTTTCAGGGAATATTGACAAGGGACAAGGCTAAGTGGTCATTCAAAGGGGAGTGCAAGTCTCAAACTACATTTCTAGAAGAAAGTAGCCCACACTCAACTTCCCACTGAGAGGCATCTGAGTAAAATTACTAATTCCCAGGCACTTTTTCCCTCTTCTCTCCTTTGCACACTCTCTTTTTATCCTTTCTTTTCTGTGGAGAGTGGCCTGCTAGGTCCTAAATGAATTTGATTTGTTTCTGGCAGTAAAGCAAATTTAATTTTACATATCAGTGTGCATATGTATCTAGCTCTCTGTGGTGGAAGATCAGGCTGTATTGCTCTTGAGTCACTGGGTCCACGGCTGCTGGTAGCCACGTGCACTGAATCATGGGTGATACCGGAAATGACATCTTTAGGGCCTCCAATTAAAAAATCGTGATTTTATTCCTCTCATGATGTGTTTATGATGATCTACATAATATTAATTTACTCTCAACATACCTGAGTGACCTAGAAATGAGCACGAGGACAGTACTGAGACAGAAGCCTTCTGTATTTAGCTCATCGTGGCCATCCTGAATGGTTACCTTGACTTTCTCACTCCAGTTGAGGAGAGAGATCAATAAGTTCTAGTTGCATGCTGTGGGATATTGGGATTCCAAGTGCCTTTCTGGATACACATAGTTTTCAATGACTGCTTTGAATATCCATCACAAACTTACATTTAAAAAAAAATAAATGACTAACCTTCCTTATTTGCTATCCTCTATGTGAGATTGGAAGAACTGAAAACCAGTAATAGTCATTGGAAAATGAAGTAGATTTTTAATACAGTGAGGATATGTGTTTTTTTTTTTATGTAGCTTTGGTTACAGAATATCTCTACCTAGAGGTTTCCACCTCAGGCTAAAATAAAACATCTGTAACATTTGACTTCCTGCCTTTTTACACATATTTAATAATTTCTCTCCTTATTTATAGTTATAATGTTTACCTTCCACTGTTTGTGAGAGTATGATTAGTTTTTTGCAAACTATCTTTTTTTTGCAAATCATCTACAGCTTGCCTCTTGGACTTATATGGTTTAGAGTCAAACCCTTTTAAAAAATGCATAAATTTATTCTAAATATTCTTGACTTTGCTCATTGGTCAATATGTAAACATCTCCTGTAATGGTATACTCCTTGATACATGAGCAACTGATTTTGTTAGTAAGTTTCTCAATTTTTGTTTTCAGTGAAAAGAAAGGTTTTCATCCCTTTGTAAAGCATAGCAAATGTGAAGTCTTGGCTCCACTTAGGTAATTATTTGTCTACTACCCTCCATGGCAATTTGCAGTTTTTATTTGTTTGTATTGAAATCCTCTGGCAGAAAGAATTTTTTTTTTTTTTTTTTGAGACAGGGTCTCACTTTTGTAGTTCAGGCTGGCCTTGAGCTCAGCCTTGAACTCACAGCAATCCTTCTGCCTCTGCCTCCCAAGTGCTGGGATTATAGGCGTGAGCCACCACATCCACCTCTGTGGTATATGGTACTGACTGCTGGTGGGTGTGAGTCTCCACATCCAGTATTGTATGTGGTTTCCTAGGAAATGAACCTGGGTCCTTGCGCTTGCAAGATAGGCACCAGAACCACTGAGCAAAATCCCTGACCCTGGCAGAAAGAAATTTTAAAGCTAGTAAGTGTTTTTGCCTGTCAACTTCAAGTAATTTAAAGTGAATTGGAAGACCATAACCATAAGCTCATTTCCATCTGAGAAAGAAGATAATATTGTTGTGTGATATACCAGTTTAAACAAAAGGACTAACAGCGATATGTAGCCACTTCTCTAAAAATAATTTAAAAATTGGATTTCACACCAATAATTTTTTCATGATTCTATAAAGACCTTAAAACTCAAACCATAAACATGAAATATTTTGATGTTTAACATGTTGCATCTAAAAAAGAAACAAAAAATGAAAGAGCAACTGAGAGATAAAGCAATTGATATGTCTGAAGCTTTGGTCTAACCATGTTTTGCTGATATGTTTGCCATGATAACCTTAGACTTTCAAAAACGGCATACAGTTGAGGCATCTAAGAGCAGGGAAGTTAACAGGTTTGCCCACGGTGGCATGGCTAGTAAGCAGCGGCACCAAAATATGAACACAAGTCATCAGACTTGAGTCCCTACCCCTAACAGTATTGGTCAAACCACCAGGGTCTGAAAGATCAAGGCTTCTTAAAGAATGTACACATTCCCAGACTCAGCTGCCAAATACATTAAGGGAGAACTGGGTGTGCAGCATTATGGTAAAGACCAAAGGTGAGCAGTACGGGGGTGCCCCCTTATAATTCCAGCATTTCAGGAAGCTGAGACAGGAAGCTTGCAAGTTTAAGCACAGCCTAGGCATCTTAACCATTTAATGATACCCTGTCTCAAAATAAAAAATAAATGGTTGGGCATGTAGCTCAGTGTGAAGGCACTGGGTTTAATCCCTAGTATGAAAAGTATCACCACAATAATTTGTAAATAAACAAATTAAAAAAGAATAAATCTCCTAAAGCTTTCCTGAGAATGAGAAGTATGGCCACTCCTTCCTCTGTTCCTCCAGTGCAAATTCTGAATTTTGTCAGAATTCATTGCTTGGCTCAAAAAAAATAAATAAATAAATAAAAAATAAATAAACTCTGCCCCACCTGGTCCTATCTTCCAGCAGCTTGCAGTAATCTTCATTTAGGTACCAAGAATCATTTCTTCATGTTTCTATGAAGTTGATGGATCTAGGCAAAAGCAGTCTTATATCTCTGCTCATCTGCCTCTCTCTCATGCTATGAAATAGCTCAGCAGGTGGAGCATGTACAGCAGGTGGAGCATGTAGTGGAGTGGCTTGGAGCAGAGGGAGGAACACGAGGAATCAGACCTTGACCTTACCTGCACAGCGTGATCAGCAAGAGCTGGCATAATCCAGCCGGAGTGGAGCCCCGCTGGAGAAGTTTCTTTCTTTCCTGGAGGAGTAGGGTCAGTGGATGCCAGTGCCATATGCTCTCTGACTGCTATCACGCTAGTCCGGCTGTAAAGTCTGTTTACATGGTAAGAAAAATACATTTGCTGGCACCCAAACTTGAGAATCTTTGGGGCTGAAAACAAGAACTTGAATTATAGTCAGAATACTGACTCCTTCTCAGGCTTAACATGCCAGCAGCCATGGTGACAGTATGAGTTAAATGTGGGAAGATGCTTTTATGGGCTGCAAGATTATTTGGCAAATTATTTCAGTCTATTTGGTTTATTTGTAATGCAGTATATAAGATTTTTGTAATGTTTTTACTATGAAAATAAAAGACTATCTTAGATTTTATTTCATTACCAATAATAATTTTCCAAGTCTTAACTAACCTTTCTTCTTAAATTTAAAATGTCAGTGTATAAGTGTTTTATACACTACATATCATCTGTTTATCTGTCAACTTTTAAACATAAATAAATAGAGGTACCTCATCATTTGTGATTTCTTTTTACTCTTATTTTCTCTTGATTGGAAATAATGAAGTTGTTTGATTCACTTCTAGTGATTCTTGAAAACCTACACTTTCAGTAATAGTAAAAAATTTAAAGTCTACAAAGAATCCAGACTGAATAAATTTTGTGGATGTTATTATAGATTTAGACTGTCAAGTTTTAAATCATTTGGCGTCTATATTAGATATTGTTTTCTTATGGTTTTATGCTCAGATTTTATTCTTTTCAAAAAAAAATCACTCTTGATAGCCATATGAAAAGGGTCCCGAGAGCAGTGGGCACCCCTACCTACCCTTCCACCTCCAAAGAGGACACTGCACACTGAGGACATCTGTCTTTCTAGTTTCTCCAGACATTGCAACCAATGTCCAGTCTCCATTGTTTCAGTAAAATCTCATTCACTCTTAAAAGTATTTCTGCTCAAGCAGAAAACTTGTAGATCCCCAAAGGTCTTCAGACCTTGAGGCTTACTGAGAACTCCACAAAGTGTTGCATGAGAGCTCGTCTTTCACCAGTGTTTTTTTTTTTTTGTTGGTTTTTTTTTTTTTTTTTATTGTCTTTGTAGCTGGCTCCTGATGCCCACCTGATTCCTGCATCTTCACTTATGATGCTAAGCACCAATCCTGAGCTCTAGGTTGGTGCCTGGTCAGAACTGAGCAGAAATGAGTAAATTGCTTCACTGTCACTTGAAACCATCTCTAGATAGTTTTAATATAACCAAAAAATGGAAACAAAAAGACAGGTTTTTGTCATAAAATTAGCTAGATGATCTTGAGGTCTTATTTGCAATTACCATTAATCTTACATGATTTTGTTCCTTGTAAAATATAACATCACATTATCTCATCCAGAAATTTGAGGTCACAAAAGTCATAGTGAAAGTGCCCTGGGCTGTCTGAGACCTCAATCTGACTGTCACTGTTTGGAAAATGCCAGGCAAATGAGAGAATATTTTCTACCTTCTTAGCCCATGAGATGGCACAACTTAAAATTGTTTTTGTTGTTGTTTTCGAAACAGGGTCTCGCTTTGTAATGCAGGCTGACCTCGAGCTCACTATGTAGCCCAGACGAGCTTCAAACTCACAGCAATCCTCCTGCCTCTAACCCCCCAAGTGCTGGGATTTCAAGTGTGAGCCACTATGTTCGGTTTAAAATTGTTTTTAAGATTGAAATTTTCTACTTGGATATAATATCAACACACTATATTTTTTTACAATTATTTAAGATGAAAAGTTATTTTAAAAAATAAATAAATTGGACCTAATTTTAAAAGAGAAACATGGGGCCGGGGAGTTAGCTCAGTGGTTCCGGCGCCTGTCTTCAAGCGCAAGGACCCGGGTTCTATTCCCCGGTAACCACATAACAATACTGGGTGTGGAGACCCACACCCAGCAGCAACCAGTACCACATACCACAGTGCCGGGCGTGGTGGCTCACGCCTGTAATCCCAGTACTCGGGAGGCAGAGGCAGGAGGATTGCTGTGATGTGAGTTTGAGGCTGAGCTCAGGGCCAGCCTGAA